>RJWJ010013552.1:0-39637 GCA_004363605.1 Indri indri | reverse complement strand
TAAGTGTAGATCAGCTAATACCAATTTGATGGTGAGTACATGTGGTGCTTCTTTTTCCATTCTTGGGATACCTCGCTTAGTAGAATGTGTTCCAGCGCTTTCCAGGAGAACACAAGAGGTGCTATATCACCATTGTTTCTTAAAGCCAAATAGTACTCCATGGTATACATATACCACAGTTTATTAATCCACTGACGTATTGATGGACATTTGGGTTGTTTCTGCATCTTTGCAATTGTGAATTGTGCTGCTATGAACATTCAAATGCAGGTGTCTTTCTTATAGAGTATCATTTGTTCTTTTGGGTAGATGCACAGTAATGGGATTGCTGGATCAAATGGTAATTCTACTTGTATCTCTTTAAGGTATCTCCATATTGCTTTCCACAGAGGTTGCACTAGTTTGCAGTCCCACCAGCAGTGTACGAGTGTTCCTATCTCTCCGCATCCATGCCAACATTTATTGTTTTGGGACTTTTTGATAAAGGCCAGTCTCACTGGAGATAGGTAATACCTCATTGTGGTTTTGATTTCCATTTCCTTGATGATTAGAAATGTTGAGCATTTTTTCATATGTTTTTCGGCCATTTATTCTGTCTTCTTTTGAGAAGTGTCTGTTCATGTCCTTTGCCCACTTTTTGATAGGGTTGTTTGATTTTTTCTTGCTGATTTCTCTGAGTTCTAAGTAGATTCTGGTTATCAGCCCTCTGTCGGATTTGTAGCATGCAAAAATTTTCTCCCATTCTGTGGGTTGCCTGTTTGCTCTTGTGACAGTTTCTTTGGCTGTGCAGAAGCTTTTTAATTTGATCAGGTCCCATTTATTTATTTTTGTTGTTGCTGTAATTGCCTTTGGGGTCTTCTTCATAAATTCTTTGCCTAGGCCAATGTCTAGAAGAGTATTTCCAACATCTTCCTCTGGTATTCTAATAGTTTCACTCCTTAGGTTTAAATCTGTGACCCAGCGTGAGTTGATTTTTGTGAGAGGTGAAAGGTGTGGATCCTTATTCAGTCTTCTACATGTGGCTATCCAGTTTTCCCAGCACCATTTATTGAATAAGGATTCTTTTCCCCAGTGTATGTTTTGGTCTGGTTTGTCAAAGATTAGGTGGCTGTATGAGGATGGTTTTGTATCTGAGTTCTCAGTTCTGTTCCACTGGTCAATGGCTCTGTTTTTGTGCCAGTACCAAGCTGATTTGGTTATTACAGCTTTGTAATAGAGTTTGCGGTCTGGTAAATTGATGCCTCCCATTTTGTTTTTATTGCCTGGAATTGTTTTTGCTATGTGGGGTCTTCTCTGGTTCCATATGAAGCATAAAATTAATTTTTCTACATCTGTGAAGAATGCTGTTGGTATTTTAGTAGGGACTCAATGACGAGGTGGTGCCATCACACGGAGACAGCGAGACCTCTGTGCTCTGGCGTGAGCGGAGTCGTCCCCAGCCCGGCTGTCCAGCGGGCAACCCGCAGCGCGTCTGCTTCCTTGTCTGCCACACGGAGAAACAGTAACGCCTGTCTCTGCGAGGACCGGACTGCAGGGTGCCTGGTGCTGGCTGTGGTGACCGCCCCCGCGCCCACGCGCCCCCTGCAGCGCCCGGGCCCCCTCGCAGCCAGGGCTCCGGTGTGAACTGCGTCTGCCGGGCAGGGAGAAGCTGGACGCCAGCGACAGCCCACGTTCCTGCGACACTTGGCACGCAAGGCGGTGGAGCTAGGAGGCTTTTCTGCAGCAGTTTGCATCCGTACCCGGATTTTTCAGGGTCTCGAGACCTGTGCGTCACCTGCAGTGATGACCTTAGCGGTGGAAGCTCCTCATGAGTTGGTTCTACGTCGTTCTGGTCACCTCGGGTCCACCCAGAACCCGCTTCTCTGGCCCGTCCACCGATTAGAAGGATCTCGCCCCACTGCTGCTCACTTGCGCTAGAAGTCTCTGGAGTGGTTTCTGTTTCCCTCGCTGACCGCTGACGAGTATAGCCATGCAAAGCACTTAACAGAGTTTGTGGCGCTAAAAAATTGCTTAATAAATGTTAGCTATTATTATTCTTTAATATTTGACCTTAGTCAAGTTGCTTAAGCACACTAAGCCTGCATTTCCTTGTCTATAAAATGGGTACCTGCTTGTGGAGCTGATGGATGGATAAAACTAGACAATGCACAGAGAGTGCATAGCACCGTGAGTAGGTGCTCGACAAATTGTATTTATGATCAGTCTTTTATTTGTTATTGTTATTTTATTTTTTTCGATGTGTAAATTATTTCGATATTTGTCTTTTAGCTTAATCCACACATAATACAATCCTATAGCAGCATCATACAGGTATGTGCCAATGTCTATGTTACCGACAGGTAGTAGATTTATAAACTTAGTAATGTGTTACACAGGGAGCCAGGTTAACCTTAAATAATAACAGTTTCTCAAAAACTAATCAGCTGGCTCTTATCTATGGAATTTTTCTTTGGACTTTGCTGTGCAACCACTAGAGGGCAAACAAGTACAGCAGAAAATCTGTACCAGCTAAAGCGGTAAATTGTTGAACTTTCTGCATATGGGTAGAAACCACGTTTTGCCAACATGCTTCTCCTGTTTCACAATGAAAATGGTAGGAAAAAAATGCTCAAGGTGGGGCGCGGTGGCTCACGCCTATAATCCTAGCACTTGGGGAGGTTCAGGCAGGAGGACTGCTTGAGGCCAGGAGTTTGAGACCAGCCTGAACAAGAATGAAACCTCCATCTCTACAAAAAATTCTTAAAAAAAATCAGCAAAGCATGGTGGTATGTGCCTGTAGTCCCAGGTACTCGAGAGGCTCAGGCAGGAAGATCACTTAAGCCCAGGAGTTCAAGGTTACTGTGAGCTAGGATGAGGCCATTGCACTTGGGTCTCCATGACAAAGAAAGACCTGTCTCAAAAAAAAAAGAAAGAAAGAAATGCTTAATATGCAAGGACACAAACTTGTTGAAATACCACGTTTATTTTAATTTGTGGTTTTATAGAACTAGTAATCACAATTTCCCAGCATATACCTATGTAAATTTTAAAGCAAAATCATTCAACGCAGATATGGATTTTTTTTAATTTATAAGAGAATTGAATAATCTATGACTCATATATATATGACTCAAAAATATATGACAGAGGCAGAGGTATCATAGTGAGAGTGTTACCAAAAAAAGTTATTTCCCTGCTTTACATCAGCTGCAGCAAAAGGGCATCAATTGGTAAGGCATTCAGGTTTTAATCCTTTGGCCAAAGAATACTGAAGGGAGGGCTTGTGCTCTAAACGCACTTTCTCCCCAGCAAAGGGAGATGTGGGAGTTTTAAAGAGAGAGATGCCAGACGGAGGAGGTATGTAAGCATGTGCAGGGTGGAGTTTCAGACACACACAGGTGATGTACATGCTTCTTCATGTATCGCATGTGCAGAAAATGTCTGCGATTCTCAGGGAAGTGATTTTTAGTATTATAATATGTTCATGACTCAGAGGTAAGTGGAGGTTGCCTGCTCTGGTCTGCACCTGCTTTGCACAGGTCTGGACTTCTGGCATCCAGCAGAAGGTCGTGTAGCTATTTGTAGCATCTGGGCCACCTGGTGTCCTTAAGCAGCTATTCTTCTAGATAACGAATACTGAAGAAAAATTGTTAAAGGAAAGGAAAAAAGAAGAAAAAACTGTTAGAAGTTTTTCCATCCACTTTGCTGTCCTGGTGACAAGAGGACCACACGCCTGGGAGTACAAAGCACCGGGACCTAGACTCCAAAGGAGCCACTTCGCCTATTAGGTGCCGTAGGCACATAGCCTGGAGCCTGTCACCTTTTCAAGATACTAGAAAAATGTCTGAGACTTGTAAAAACATTGACTCCAAACTTTGAAATTAAAAGTTTCAATTTACACACACACACACACACCTATGCACACAAGCTAATAAATAAAATTCCTCAAATAATAAAAACCTGTGATATTTTGATTGAATGGCATTAATCAATCTTTTTAGAACTGACATCTTTACAATAGAGTCTTACTGTCTATGAACATGGTTTGTCTCTATAATTATTTCTAGTTTTATTTCCTCTAAATGATATTTTCCAATTTTCTACACAGAGTTCTTGCACATATTTACAGTTAGGTGTGTGGATTTTTTAATTACTGTGTTTAATAGTATCTTATCCTTAAATTTTAATTTCTGACTCTGTTACTGGTACATACAAATGCAACAATCTCTGTACACAGTTGTAGTTAGCTAACTTGCCTAAATTCTTTTATTAATTGATAGTAATTATGTATAGAATCTCTTTAATTTTTTGTATATATGATTCTATCTTCTACAAATAATGTCAATTTTATTTCTTCCTTTGCCATCATTAAATTTTTATTTTTTTTCTTACTGCACTGCTTGTGTATCCCCCAGGATATGAGGAAATAAAGTAGTAACGGCAGCGTCCTTGCCTTGTTCATGATATAAACGGAGAATTTTTTCAGTCTTTCACCATTACATGTAATATTTGCCAAGTGTTTACCAATTGTATTAATATTTTAAATTTAGCAACTTTGATACCTTTGCTTAAGTGTTTATTCTACTCCATTAATTTTTTTCTATATTATTTTTTTCTATTATATTCTTTGGATTTAATTTGCTCTTCATTTTCTGATATCTAACACCTTGAAGTGGAGGTTCAGTTGATGACTTTTTAAACTTTACTTTTAAATATATGCATATGGACTTTCAATATAAATTTCCCTTTGAACATATCTTTAATACAGTCCCACAAATTTTAAATATTACATTTTTGTTATTATTTCATGATATTTCTAATTTTCTTCTCTTATAATTTTTAGATAAATATATTTGTTAATTTTCAAGTATGGCCATTTCCAGACTGGTTTTCTTTGTTGTTGTTTGGTTTGTTTTTGTTATGGATAATTATTTTTACTGTGGTCAGAGAACACACTCTGTTGATTTCAATGCACTGAAATTTGTAAATGATTTATGTGTGCTTGAAAGGAATGTGTATTTTGCAGTTGCAAAGTATGCTTTACCGTTAGAGGAAGGTGCTTTAAAACTTCCCGCTGTTGCTGTGTATTTGGCTATTTTTTGTTCTAGTTCTGTCAATTCTTACATAGATCTATGACAAATGTTATGCGCCCATTCCAAACTAGAATGTATACTGCTACTTGCCGAATTAAACCTCTCATAACTGTAACGTAGCCTACTTAGTCTGTAGCGATACGCATTGCCTTAAAGGTGATTTTGTCCAGTATTAAAGTGTCTGTACGGCATATCTTGATAATTGTGACCTTATTTTGTACAAGTTACTGGTGAAGTGGGACAGACCAGTTATATAATTGATACCAATAATTATGAAAAGTGAGTTGGAAATAATCAGTTATAATTATTCCACCTGAAGTCCCCAGCGTCTTTATTCCAAAATTAATTTCTTTAAAAATTTGTACACTTGAAGCTCTGACTCAGGTGGGGAAAAGGCAATATAGGTAACCTGACCATCCATACCCCCATAATATGCTGAAATAAAAAAATAAATTATATAGGTTGAAATCATTCTGCTAAGTCCTTAAACTTTGTGTTTCCTAATCTTCCACGTCTGTTCTCTTCTTTGGTGTGTAATATCCACGCCAAAGCACGTTCGATGCGCCTGCCACCTGCTTTAGCGTCAGAACTCTCTGCAAGAAGCCCGTGTCTGGTCTAGCCATGCTCTGCTGTCAGCAGAGCACACTGGATCAATCAGTCAGCTTCTGAAAAATTACCCTATCTCACAACTGTAAATATTCTTTATTTTATATTTTTCTATGTTCTAATTTAGGAATGATCAGGGTTCTGATTTTTTTTTTTAAATAAATTCCATTATGTCCACTTTGAAACCAATCCTCTTTGGTTATCAGGTTTATATTGTTAAGTTAAACTGTGAGTTGAAGGTATAGTAATGCCAATTTTGCTTTACTTTTGTGGCTGCATTATTTGTACTCTATTGAATGGTGAGACAAAGTTTCTATTAATGCTAACTTCCCTTCCATGGAAGGTTAAATTAGATTAAATAAACTCTGATAATTCTCATACAAAATAGTAGACTTCTTATTTGGAGTGTGGTGTTTCCTCAGCCAAGTTCTTAAAGTTGTGCAATATTTTAGTTGGTTTTGTTCCATGATTATAGCCTGGCACTGACCTGACCAGTACTCTTGAAAATGCATGCTCAAGATCACAAGGGATAAGATACAGGTGGATGAGTGAGTCAGCGTACATCTACAAACTTCTCTAGAACAAACAACTAATAGCAGTCTGAGCAGGTATTAATCAACTTAGTGAATAGAAAGCTTATTTTTTAAAAAATGACTTCTGGCCAGCAGAGAGCAGGTTACCAAAGAATTCGTGTTGCCAATATTTTTGAATAGAAAAATTAAAAAGAAAAGCACTAAGTATAAGTCTAAATAAGGAGAATTATCCATTACTGGAAGTTTCTGGAAACCATAATTCCTTGAGAACAACTCAAATCTTTGGCCTAAATGCAATTTATTAATATCAGAGTTTCCCCAGATCTCACTGTTATCAGGCAATCACGCCGCCTTTCTCATCATTCCTGAGGCAGGTGAAAATCATTGTCCTGTTATTGCCTGACACTCCCTAGAATGAACTGACCAGTTATATATTGGTAATTGCATGAACTCCCTGAGGGAAGGGACTATGCCTGGCTGAGTTACAGCCAAATTATCTAATAAATATTCATTGATTTTTATTTCATGACAAACTCATCTACACTACTTCATGGACACTTAAAACATAAATGTTTATAATAAAAGGTTTTATATGGTGACAAGAGTTGGGACACTGTGTTACACAGGACTATTGCCCCAGGAAAAAATTGGCACATAGTAATCCAAACTCAGTAGTCATTTTTAGGGTAATAATGAGATCACACTACATAAACATACTTATTAATGATGATCATAAAGCAATATTTCCACAAAAATAATCACCACAAATTGAGTGAAATGGTCATGAGGTCATTTACTAGCAGACATTCAGTGAGTATCAAATAAATAAAAGGAATTGTAAAATAAAAAATGTGAGCACCCAAATGTTAACATAAAATTTATTTTCCTTCTTCTCCTTTTTATTTTGGAAATTTTGAAATCTACAGAAAGTTACAACAATAGTATAGGAAACATCCAAATATACCTTGCCTGGATTCCACAATGTTAAACCTTTGCTAACGCTTGTTACCTTTGTTTCTCTTGGGTGTGTGTGTGTGTGTGTGTGTGTGTGTGTGTGTGTGTGTGTGTGTGTGTTTGTGTTTTGGAACATTTGAGAATTATTTGCAGATATCATAACACTTCAAACCTGAGTACCTCTCTTTATAGCTCCTAAGAAAAAAGGCATTCTCTTGTATAATAATACAATGACTTCATTCAAGAAATTTAACATTAATGCAATGCTATTATGTAACAAAGTCCATTTTCAAATTATCCCAATTACGCCAATAATGTCCTTGTATCCTGTTTTTTAATTCATATTTTCCAACCTAGGATTCAATCACTAATCACACATTGCAGTAGTTGTCATGTCTCTTTAGTCTCCTTTCATCTGGAATAGTTTCCCAGCCTATCTTGTTTTTCACGACATTGGCACTTTGAACGGTCCAGACAAGTTGTTTTCCAGAATGTTTAACAAGTGAGATATTTTGGATGATTAGATTCAGCTTAAGCATTCTGAACAAGAATACTATGCACATGGAATTGTGTCCTTGCTGGTGATCAAAACAGAGGGACACGATGTCGGTTTCTCCCCTCACACTTTGTGCCCTACAGCCAAGATATGCTGTTACTGGTCCCTGATCCCATCAGGGACTTTATTTTCTCCAGGCCTCTGATAACACCTCTATAGAAAGCTCCGTTTTTCTACAACTTCTCTAGGCTTTCAAATATCATTCCTTACCACAAACTGTACTACTCCTTCAGGCTTCATTATATCTCCCTCTTCAAAAGTCCTGTAGTTTTTTAAAATACACTATTATAGACTGAGTTATGATCCCCCAAAATTCATATAATGAAGCTCCCACTGCCCCAGAACGTGACTGCGTTTGGAAATAGGATCTTTAAAAAGGTGATCAAATTAAAATAGGTCATCAGAGTGGGCCCTAATTCCACACAACTAATGTACCTGCAAGAAGAGAAAATTACGGCACAAACATGTATGGCAGGAAGACCATGTGAATACGAAGGACAAAGTATTCATTTTGTACTGCTTGGTACATAAATGTCCAGAAAACTCAGTTCGTTTTATACTTACCTCTGTTTTTAGAGTAGAGCATATTTTTCCAATGGTAAGTACTTCTTTATATCTTCAGGCTCGTTAATCTCCAGCACCAACGTACCTAATCATAGATGAGAAAACGCAGAAGGCTCCTGCTTGGGGCCTTGCTCTGTCTTGGTTTCTTGTTGCTAGCAACACACAGAAGCATAGCTAGCTGCTGCTGCTATTCCTGCTGGTCGGTTAGCTAAATATGGGCGAATTTTCTATGAGTAAAACATTGTGAATAAAGATGTGTACTGCTTAAAATTAAGGGCTGATTGTCCAGTCACTAAAGGATTGACTGAATCCAATCGTAACATAAATCTTCAAAATTTGGCTTCTAGCATGCCATAAATGTCCAGCTAAACTGAATATAATCCTCAGACATGGGTTATAGTAAGAAAATAACTGCTGATTGAAGTTACCATTAAATAGATTAAAGTACACTTATAACAATAACAAGTTCTCCTTTGACATCTTTTCAGGCTCTATAAGCAGGGGCAGGCAGAAGGGGAATGTTCCCTGGTCTCCTAAAATTGGGAAACTAAAAAAATACAAAATTAAACATATTTCAGTAATCCAGAAAGTTTCAGACTGCTCAATGTTAACATGTATTGTGAATCTCCTAAAAGGGAATAGAGGATTTTCTAATTCTAAAACTTATTGGGAATAACTCATGACAACTACAGAAAATATGGCTTAAAACACACAAGAGTTCCGTATTTGTTTACAAGGAATTCGAGAGGCAGTGTCGTTATAATGTAGTGGTTGGAAGCTAAAGACCGGAATTCTTCTCTTACCGCTGCCAGGAATTAGCACTGTGAACTTGGCAAGGCCTTGGGCAAGGCACGTTTGTCCCCTCGCTTCATTTTCCTATTTTTGAAATGGAGATAAACTCATACGGTTATTGTGAAAATTAAATTAATAAATGCATAGCAAAATTGCTGTGTAAACTGAAAACCACTATATAAATGTGGTTCCATTTATGATATTCCATTTAGGAGATGCCACTTATGTTTCTTGGAGGATTTATAATAATTGCTGTCTCTGATTAGAAGTTGTTCTACTCTCTGAGGCTATAATAGTACAAAATGAAGCAATATTCTGATGTTGTTGTCTAACTATAAGTCCACGTCATGCAGCTATAAGACTATGTTTGAAAGTCTTTTTAATTTTTAAATTTAAAGAAATGCTTTCAAATACGAACTACAAATATAAATTTACATTTTAAAATAATACAAAGATAAAATAAAAATTATCAAAATGGTTACTTATAGCAAAAGACACAGGGATAGAAATTGGATATCTCCAAATATGTACATATAAGTGTGCAGATGTGCGTTTATGTATATATAAATGTATATATACATAAATATACACACACATTCACATTTTGTAACCCCATAAAGGCTTTATGCTTTATATACTCAAAAATATAATTATTTTAGAAAGAAAGCTAAGCAGTACCTTTAACATTTTTCAAGACAAAAGAATCTAATGGCTTTTCAAATTGTTCACCAAATCACACAGAGAAGAATTACTTCAAGTGACTTTAAAATGTGGTATTTTTTAATATCTATTACTATTGAGATATAGCCTAAGGATGAAAATCACTATAAAGAAATTACAAGCTGCATTCAATACCATTATTATTAATAATATTTGTATTGTTATTTTGAAATTATTATATGTATAAGGCATAGGATAAATCAAATAAATCATTATGTACATGTAATTAGGATCCAAAAGTTTCAATTTAAGAATATTTGGTGAGAAAAAGTATAAAAACAAAAATTATATAGGTATAAAATTATAAAGGTACAAAATCATAAATGCACTGTAATTGTATATTTAATTATAAATATCAGTATGAACACATGATTTTTTTCTTTTTCTAAAAAGTACTTACTCCTTAAATTTATTTTTCTTTTTAAAAATTACATATTACCTAAATGCCTTTCCACTGAAATGTTCCAGTAGCAATGACTACCTCTGGGGCCCAGATTCTGGTCTCTGAACTTTCTTTCTCTCTTTGGGGAACTGATTATTTCCAGGACTCGATGGAAAATATGTTGGATAAGTTAGGGACATTTTGTTGTACTGAAAAGCAGGAAGCAATCATGGATTATAGGCAATGTGTCAAAGAGCCAGAGGAACCAATCAGAGCAGCTCCAACTGGCTAAATTGTGGAACAGTTTGAGCATCAATAAAAACAACTGGAAGGGTCTGAAATAGATCATACATCAATACATATATAAAACTATGGGTCCGTAATTACACACACACACACAAAAACATTTGTTGGTTACCTTTGATAGTTATTAGACTAAATTGATTTTAAAAAGAGAAAGGATTATGGATTATTTATTCTACCTTTTTTCTGTGTAATGTATTTCATGCTGTTTTTCCAAGGTAATTGTTGAGCATAAAAACTTGTTGTCTCAACTCGGGACAACACAGAAGTCCACGAGAGTGCCAAACTCTCCAAGAGATCAGCCAAGGCCACTGTCGAGACTGCACCTCACTCAGGTCATCCCCTCCCCCTGCCCACTCCCGCTCCCAAGAGCACTCGGTAGTAAGTACCCTGGATGCTAACCTCCATCGCAGAGTTCGCCTCCCAAGAAATCCAACTTGTTGCTAGTGAATATTATCATGTGTGGTTCGAGAAAGCAAAACCTAAGGATTTCAAAGCTGAATAACCTGCTCCTGAGCTGTCAGTGAGGACCCTGTCACTGATGGCTGGTGGAGCACAGGTAGACTCGCACAAGGTAGTGGTGCGGTTGGTAACATTGTCGCCAGGTTGGTACGCTGGTGGAGGGAAACGCATTAGCTGATGCAACGCATCAGATATTTGAGAAACGTGGAGAAATAGTAATTATAAGGAGCAGAATTGGATGAGCTCGAGTGACACTCTGGAAAAAAGATACAAACTGAGAATGACTCATGTGCAATTAGAAGCTAAGCGTAAAAGTCATAGGCCTCCTTGGTGGTAGATTAGATAGATAGATAGATAGATAGACAGATGATAGATAGATAGACAGACAGATGGGCTGCAGGGAAGATCATATCTCACCTCCTGTAATGGGAAACCAGAGTGCTCAGAGGAAGCTGATGACAAGCCCCATAAAAGTAGCCAAATTCCAAAAAAGGTTAAACTTCCAACCAAGGCAGGTCTGCATTACTAATGTCAGGTTTCTGTTTAGGAAAAAATATGATTCTAACACATGGGGTAGGGAGATCTAGGTTGATGACCTTAAAATCTTGAATTCCCTTTCAAAAAAATATTGATATTGATCCCAAGAGTAATACCTAATAAATGTTCTGCACACTGACCTCCATCTCAGTGTCTGCCTCCCAGGAAATTCAAGAATCTTATTTATGGAAGAATTCTGGCTCATAAATGCAGACAGATTATGGAATTAGTAAGTCACCAATGGCAGCCTGTAATGAAATGATAGATCTGTGTAGGCTGCCCACCACCAAAATTGGAGACTAATATCATTGGGTCAACATTTAATGGGGAAATTTTTATCAAATAGGCACCACATTAACCCACTGATCATTCATTTTTGTTATTGTTTCTTAGCCCAAGTCATAGACTCCTGTCCACTAATCAATCCTAACATCACCAAAAGTAGGACAAACTAAGGTCATATGCCCCTGAAATAATGGACGATGCTATATATAGCACCACTTATGAAGTATTTTTTTCCAAAAGTTGAGTCTAAATCTAATCGAGTGTTGTCAGTTCATAGGAAATATGAGGGAAATAAGTGAATACAATCAGCCATCTCCAGAATGTGGAAAATTCTTTAGGATTAATGAACCAGTATCTTCAATAAATATCAAGCATTATAAAAGGGCATTCAGAGACTTACTAACCAAATGCAATGTGTGACTCTTGTTTGGATCCTAATTCAAACAAATAACAGGAAAAAGACATTTTTTTTCATGCCTGCAATCCTAGTACTTTGGGAGGCTGAGGCAGGAGGATCGCTTGAGGTCAGGAGTATGAGTATTTGCTAAAAAATAAAATGAAAATGGGAATATATGGGGAGGAAGACAGGGAAAAGAGGAAAATGGAGAGACAAAGGCAGAGGAACAGAAGGCAAAGGAAGAGAGAATGAGGTGGAGAAGAAGAAGAAATATAGAAATGGCGAGTACGCAAAATCAGGAATTAAAAAAAAAAAAGACCAGTTTCATCCTCTAAATTCTTAAGCGTGAATGCTTATCTCTCGGAATGACTTAAACAATCAAGATAAAGCTTAACTCTATAGCTTATTGATTCTGTATATCAAAAAATATTCCTAATTAAGATTTCTGCTTTGAGCTTCTAAACAAAGGAAAAAATTAGAGAAATTTCTTTAAAAACTACTCTTTCATCCTCAACCCAGTGGAGACCATTCCACTCTATTAAGTGTATTCCAATAACATATATGATTTTCTTGCATAAATATGCATACATATTCTTATGCATGAAGTTTAGAGGTACTGATTTTCAAATGGTTTAGTGGGAGAGGAATATGAGTGACTTTTTCTCCCTAAGATCACAGACTTGTTGCTCCAACTAAAATAAAAAGTATATTATAATAAATTTAAGACATGACTCTCTCTTATCAATTCAGCACATATAGATTGAGTACCTAATTATGTACCTAATACTATCTTGGTACATGGATGCTTCCTATTCATAAATGAATGTACAGTATTTTCAAAGACGTATGACAGATAAGACTAAAACAGAGAACAAAGTGAGATGAAAAATAATCAGGTGCCACAAATCTAATATGGACAATGGGGCTATTCAAAGCCTGGAGGATACAATAATTAAGGAATTTTTTTTTTTTTTTTTTTTTTTTTTTTACAGAATCTTGCTCTGTTGCCAGGGCTAGAGTGCTGTGGCCTCAGCCTAGCTCACACAGCAACCTCAAACTCCTTGGCTCACGCAATCCTCCTCCTTCAGCCTCCTGAGTAGCTAGGACTACAAGTGTGTGCCACCATGCCCGGCTAATTTTTTTTCTATTTTTATTAATAGTGGCGACAGGGTCTTGCTCTTGCTCAGGCTGGTCTCCAACTCCTGACCTCAAGGGATCCTCCTGCCTCAGCCTCCCAGAGTTCTAGAATTACAGGCACAAGCCACCGTGCCCAGCCCTTGAGGAATGTTCTGAGCTACATATCCTTCCCTATGTCACCCACATAGCACACCTAATAACCTCCTATGAATGTTTTCAAGACCAAATGAAATAACATCAACATACATGAGAAGAGTTAAGTCATATCCCAATGTATATAAGGGAAATGAAAGTGGACCAGGTGAAAATAGGCTTATCGAAGTAAAACAAAACAAAACAGAAAAACTGGATTCATATACAAAGAGACACTACAACCACGATGAGTATCTGTGGTATCTCCAGTCCTGTGGTTAATAATGTAAGAATTTCTCGTAGTTTTAGCCATTACTCTCAAGGCTTCGCAACTCTGCCATCTGTTTGGGATATTTGGCTTTAACTTCTGCTCACAAACAACTTTTCTCATTTCTTCAGCCGATGGATCAGAAGGTACAAGATCATAACAAGGCAGCTGGTGATCTTCATGAATTCCGCCAGTGGAACCTCGTCCAGCAGTTTCCCAGAATACTAAGCTCATTGCACAGATGTGGGCCTGTTTGAAGGATTCAAAATGTTTTGCAGCTGGGCTTAACAGCTTTGAGGATTAAGAAAACATTGTCACAACTCAGTCAACAGGAAGGCATCAAAATGTAAATCTGTGGCTTTGCCTGAACTCTGCTTTGTTCTTCAGACCTGCTCCTGGGTTTTAATTTGGGAGGTCAATTGTTCTACCTCACCGAGAGGGAACAGGATATTGCTTCCTTCTGCAGCAGTGTAATAAAGTCAACTAAAAACTTCCCAGGGATTTTTTGGACCCAGGAAACAGCCATGTGGGTCCTTCCTGTGCACTATGAATGCTCCTCTCCCAGGACAGTTACAAAATATTGTGTGGTCTACTTTAATTTTTTATTAACAAAACTTGTTTTTTTAAAAAAAGATGATTGCTGGTCTTAACTTTAGGTGACTCTGGTGTGCTGAAGATCATGTTTAAAGGTAAAGGAGCTGGATTGCTAAGTCATAATGAAACATTTGTTATTTTTAAAGAAAGTAATTTATTCCTGGTTAACACATTTTCGGAGGATTCTGAACCACTAAAGAGTTTCCTTGATTCAGACTTCGAATGTACTGTTTCACAATTTTTCAGTATCTTAAAGCTAACACTTATAACACTCTTACCTAGAGTCTAAAAATGACCTCATTTAGTAGTGAGGAGCATAATTGATGCAATTGTATTTTGCATACTATTATTGTTCTTTCACATATTCAGAACATTACATGCCTTCAAGGTGGGACTGTCCTATAGCAGTAAGTGCCACCTCTGTGTCTTTTCAATGGAAACGAGTAGAATTGCTTAACGTAGCTGTGTTAAAACCAATAATGTTTGAATTTGAAAAGTTTATTTATTTTGGTAATCCAGACTTTTTCTGTTTTGTTTTTTAGAAGGGTTTTTGTGGTATGTCATTTGGTGTTCCGTTTTGAAAATACCTTTTTTCTACCAAAATGTGCTTAAACCACTAAAGAAATGAAGTTATGTTAATTAATAAATCGTTATCATGGTCATGCTTGAATACTCTCACATCAGGCATTTTAATTGTGTTGTCTAAGTATACTTTTAAAAAATCAAATAGCACTCTAGATGCTTATAGTACTTTAATAATTTAAAGTTTGTAGCATATAGACTAATTTTTCTAAAAGGGAAAGTTTGTCTAGCTGCTTGGGAAAAGTTGAATGGTATTCTGTAAGACTTTTTTTTTCTTTATCTATTCAAAGACAGTGTTTTTTTTTTTTAAGAAATGGCATTTAAAGTTAAAATATAGTAATGTTAAATAATAGGCCTTTTTCTAGGAAGGCAAAGGTAGTTAATAATTTGGACAGATAACAGGTGTATGGGACAGTCACATTTGTTACATAGGAGTAAGTGTTCAGTGGGTTCTCTGTCTTTGTAAACAAGGTTAGAGTTAGTGTGGTTTTGAGGTCTCACTACACTTTGAGGAAGGCAGCTTTTAATTCAGTGTTTCCTTACGTTTGCAGATCACAACTGCTTAATTTACATGTAAGTTATATAATTAATTCAGTGCACCCTGAATATTTGGGAAAGGTGGTAGCTAAAGAACATTCCAAATACAGGTTCTCCATTTACAGATGTTTCGGTCAGATTGAATGTTCAAAGCAAAAAAAAATAATAATAATGTAAGAAATTTTTAAAGTGTTGTACATGTATCAAATATTTGATAGCCTTGTCTGTCATAACAGTAAAAAATATGTACATAAATATATATCATAAAATGACAGGCAATAAATAAACTATATAAAAAACATGTAATATGCTATCTATTAATAAATACTAAGGACAAGAATAAGCAGGGAAAAGAGACAGAAATTATGGGTTAGGGGGTTGTAATGTCATGTTAGATGGCCAGAGAGAAAGGTGGCATTTGAGGAAAGGCCTGAAAGACGAGGAAAGAAGCCGTGCCAATCTTTGGTGGAACAGCATTCTGGGTGTTCCGGGTAGAAGGAGCGTCCTGAGCAACGGCTCTGAGGGGGAGAACGTGTCCGGTGTGTTTGCGAACAATGAGGTGGCAGTGTGCCCGGAAGAGAGAGTGAGAGGAGACAAAGTCACAGCAGTAAGAGGACACAGGTGCGTAGTGTCTCGTAATGACTTTGTCCTCACCCTTAGTGAGGTGAGAGGCCATCAGAAGGTTGTGACCAGAGAAGTGAAATTGTCTGTTTGTGGTAGAAGATTATTGCATCTGGTATTTCGAAGCATCGGGGGTGATGCTGTAGAAAGAACATCTAGGAGGCTCTAACTGCAACAGCTGAGCGATAATGGTGGCCCGGACTACGTAGCAGTGAACAATGTGAGAAGTGTTTGGATTCTTGACTCCACCATCAAATCGTTTTGGTTTTTTTTTCACTTTTTTAATTTTTAATTTTTTTTAATTTCAGAATATTATGGGGGTACAGATATTTTGGTTACATATAATGCCTTTGTCTCACCCAAGCCAGGGCTACAAGCGTGCTGTTCTCCCATATAGCGCGCTCCACATCCATAAGTTGTGAGTTTACACACCCCCACCTGACTGGCATCCGATGAATATTGCATTGTGAGCACCTTAGTACTGATTAGCTAGCACCAATTTGATGGCAAGTACATGCAGTGCCTGTTTTTCCATTCTTATGATACCTCACTTCAAAGGTTGGGCTCAAGCTCTATCCAGGATAATACAAGAGGTGCTAGATCACCATTGTTTCTTACAGCTGAGTAGAACTCCATGGTATACATATACCATGTTTTATTAATCCACTCATGTATTGATGGGCACTTAGGTTGTTTCCACATCTTTGCAATCATGAATTGTGCTGCCATAAACATTCAAGTGCTGATGTCTTTATTATAGAATGTCTTTTTTCCTTTGGGTAGGTGCCTAGTAGTGGGATTGCTGGATCAAATGGTATTTCTATTTTTACCTCTTTGAGATATCTCCAAATTACTTTCCACAGGGGTCATATGAATTTGTAGTCCCACCAGCAGTGTAAGAATGTTCCAATCTCTCCGTATCTACACCAGCATTTGTTGTTTTGGAACTTTTGGATAAAGGCCATTATCACTGGAGTTAGGTGATATCTCATTGTAGTTTTGATTTGCATTTCCCTAATTATTAGAGATGTTGAGCACTTTTTTTATGTTTGCTGGCCATTATTCTGTCTTCTTTTGAAAAGTTTCTGTTTGTGTCCTTTGCCCATTTATTGATGGGGTTGTTTGATTTTTTCTTGTTTATTTTCTTAAGTTCTATATAGATTCTAGTTATCAGCCCTTTATCGGATGTGTAGAATGCAAATATTTTCTCCCATTCTGTATGTTATCTATTCACTCTAATGATAGTTTCCTTGGCTATGTAGAAGCTTTTTAATTTGATCAGGTCCCATTTATTTATTTTTGTTGCTGCTATGATTGCTCTGGGAGACTTCTTCATAAATTCCTTGCATAGGCCAATGTCTCTAAGAGTTTTCCCAACATTTTCTTCTAGAATTCTTAAGGTTTCACACCTTGGGTTTAAGTCTGTTATTCATCATGAGTTGGCTTTTGTGAAAGGTGAGAGGTTGGGGATCCAGTTTCAGTCTTCTACATGTGGTCATCCAGTTTTCCCAGAACCATTTATTGAATAGAGATTCTTTTCCCAAATGTATATTTTTCTCTGCTTTGTTGAAGATTAGATGACAATATGAAGATGGTTTATATTTGGGTTCTCAGTCCTGTTCCAAAGATTTATAGCTCTTTCTTGTGCCAGTACATTGCTGTTTTGGTTACTATGGCCTTGCAGTAAAGCTAGAAGTATGGTAGAAGACTGGTGCCTCTCAATTTGTTCTTTTTGCTTAAGATTGCTTTTGCTATATGAGGTCTTCTTTGGTTCCATATGAAGCATAGAATTATTTTTTCTAGATTTGTAAACAATGATGATGGTATTTTGATAGGGATTACATGAATTCTGTAGATCACTTTGGGTAGCGTGGACATTTTAACAATATTGATTCTGGCAATCCATGAGCGTGGTAGTTTTTATCTCCTACAATTTCTTTTCTCAGTGTTTTGTAGATCTCCCTACATATGTCTACCACCTCCTTCATTAAATATATTCCTAAATATTTAATTTTCTTTATTGTTATTGTGAAAGGTGTTGTGTCTTTGATTTGATTTTCATCTTGACTGTTATTGGCATATATGAATGCCACTGATTTCTGTGCATTAAGTTTGTATCCTGAGACTTTACTGAATTCATTTATCAATTCCAGGAGTCTCTTGGTTGAAGCTTTGGCATTTTCTAGATATAACATCATATCGTCAGCAAAGCGTGAGAGTTTGACCTCTTCTGCCCCCATTTAGACACCCTTAATTCCCCTCTCTTGTCTGATTGCTCTAGCAAGAACTTCAACCACTATGTTGAATAGAAGTGGAGATAGTGGGCAACCTTGTCTGATTCCAGTTCTAAGCAGGAGTGCTTTCAGTTTTTCCCTGTTCAGTATGATATTGGCTGTTTGTTTTATCATATGTGGCCTTAATAATTTTAAGGTATGTCACATCTATGCCTATTTTGTTAAGAGTTTTTGTCATAAAAGTGTGCTGGATTTGGTCAAATGCTTTTTCTACATTTATTAAAAGAATCATATGGTCTTCGTTCTTGTTTTTATTTATGTGGTGAATTGCATTTACAGATTTGTGTATGTTGAACCCACCTTGCATCTCTGGGATAAAGCCTACCTGGTCATGATGAATTCTTTTTTTTTTTTTTTTTTTTTTTTTTTTTTTTTTTTTTTTTTTTTTTTTTTTTTTTTTTTTTTTTTTTTTTTTTTTTTTTTTTTTTTTTTTTTTTTTTTTTTTTTGATGTGCTGTCAGATTTGGTTTGCTAAGATTGTGTTGAGGATTTTCATATCTATATTCATGAGGGATATTTGTCTATAGGTTTTTTTTGTTGTTGTGTACTTTCCTGGCTTTGGTATCAAGGTGATACAGGCTTCATAGAATGAGTTGGGGAGAACACCATCCTTCTCAATATTGTGGAATAATTTCTGCAGTATAGGTATGAGTTCTTCTTTGTAAGTTTGGCAAAATTCAGGTGTGAACGCATCTGGGCCAGGACTTTTTTGTTGGAAGACTTTTAATTGCTGCTTCAATTTCTGTGCTTGTTATTAGTCTGTTCAGGAATTCAAGCTCTGAGATTCTTTCCTCTGCGTGATGCATCCTATTCTTAAGGCTTTCCACTGTGTTTTGTAGCTCCTTCAATGCCTCTTTCATTTCCAGTATTTCTGTTTGGTTCTTTTGTAATATTTCAATTTCTTTAGAGAATTTTTTATTCATTTCCTATATTGTTCTTATTGCTTCTTTGTGTTGGGTTTCTATTTTCTCTTCAACTCCATTGAGTTTTCTTACAATCCATATTTGGAATTCTTCCTCTGTCATTTTAGTCATTTCATTTAAGTTGGTATCCATTGATGAGGATGTAATAATTTCTTTTGGGGGTGACTTTTCTCTCTGATCTTTCATGTTCCCTGCATTCTTTTGCTGATTCTTTCTCATCAGGCTACTTGGTTGAGAACAGGGGGTGCTAGACCCGGTTTATGGCCCTATCTCCACATCCCCAAGGGTTGTTCTTTGACAGTACTGGGGAGAGGCATGCTGGTCCTGCATTGCCTCAGAGGTATTTCAGCAAGTTGGGTTACCTCTGACCTGTTGCCTTCACCTCTTGCCAATGGAGATTAGTCAGTTTGGTGCCCCAGCTTTAGCTCCCAGGTGGTGGATCACATTTGTGTGTATGACTCCACTGTCCTCTAATATCTTGAGATGGAAGGCACTGTGTTAACCTATAGGGTTACCTTGTCTGTTGTTGATTGTAGCTTCCACGGAGGAGCCACTTACTGAGGTAATCTGATGTCTCTGTGTCTCAATGTCCCCCAGATGGCGTATGTGAATGGCCTGATCTTTGGGAAGTGTCTTGCCACTCTCGAGGGTTACTTGGACCCTGGTCCCCCTTAAGGTGGGGGTAAGGCCAAGATCGATCAAAGCTGGTGCATGAGAGCCTGTGTGTACTTCTGTGGTTGCTTGATCTGCCGCTAGGGGGAGCTGCTAATATGTTATTCAGGGCTCTTTCACCACACTCAGGAGACTGCTCCTGATAGCAGGGGTCAGTTGGTGCAATTGCCGAGGTCTCTGGCCAAGGTTTTCCTTCCCTGTCCACCAACCCCAGTGCTGGCAGCCGCCAAGACGCAGAGAGCAAGCCCTAGAGTTATGATCTTGTTAGATGACCTAAGCTGGTCTGGCGGCTGAATCAACAGGCCGCCACCTATTGTTCAGCACTAAGGCCCCGCAGATTCACACCAGTCACACAGAGAAAGTGGCTTTTCTCGCTTCTCCCCACCTCCAAGGGCAGAGCCCACTGCGCCAGGCGTGAAAGTCCCCAGGCTAGGGGAGGGGTGCTGCCCAAGACTGCAGCACATCTCAGCATCTCCAGGCCGTGGACCCCCAAAACGGCAGCTGCCCACCCCTGGAGAGCCAGCGCTGGGGGCGACCACTCAGCAGTTGGCAGATGCCAGTTCGGTCGGCTGAAGCAACAGGCCGCCAGCTGCCCCCTCCGCATCACGGTCCCACGTCTGCCTAGCAGAGGGTCCTGCTTTCTGTCCTGCCCTGATCCTGCTGGATCATCAGCGGTTTCCAGGAGCGGAGCCCCCTTTTCAGCGTTCACCTCCGTCGTTCTGGTCCCGCTGAGCACCACGGGCGAGGTGCCTGTCTCCAAACTCCCTCGCACGGTCCCGGGAAGTAACCACTCAGACCAGTCCCTTCTCCGCCCCGTGCAGTCCCAGCACGGAGCATGGGGGAGATCGAAATGTCTCCTCTCCGCAGAGCCTGTCTCCTGTGCCACGACTTCGCGCCGACTTCAGGCGCGTCCCTGCGTAGCGGGCGTGGAGGCCAGTGGAGGAGCCGGGCGTCCTCGCGTGGGTCGGATCCCGCTGCACTCGCTGGCCAGGCGGGCGGGGCTCCCCGGCTCTATTCCCTGTCGTGTGTCTCGCATTCTCCAGTCTTTGCGATCCTGTCTCCCGGTCACCTTTTTTCCCCTGTGCTGCGTGTCCCACGCTGTTTCTGTGCAGATTCACAGTGCAGTTCTTGGGGTAGGGAGCGATCCACTCATGTGTAGCCGTCCGAGTTCTTCGCCTCCTTCTCCGGGAGCGGAGAGCAAGGAGGTCGCCACTAATCCACAATTGTTTTTCTCCTCCAGTCAAATTGTTTACTTTCCAGTTAGGAGAAAAAGTCTGGAAAACTTTAAAAATATTTTCTTAAAAAAGGAGAAAAATAAATCATTAGGAACTGAATGGTATTAATGAGATTATCAATTTAAGAGGGATTTGGAAAAAGCAAATTTAACAATGTGAGAGAAGTGTGAGTGATTAATAGTATAACAACAATAATCGCTGACACTGTGATCATTACGTGCCAGGTACCAGGCAAAGAACTTTGCATGCATTGTCTCATTTAATCTCCACCACAAACCTGTGGCAGATTGCTGCTATTGTCCCATTTCCCACAGCAGGAAACCAAAGAACATCTGGAAAGGTTAAGTAAGTTATCCAAGAGCCAAAGGTGAGATTTCATTGCAATTTGACTTTTGTTAGAGTCCAAGCTATAAATCAACACTGTATTCTGATTCTCCATATAGACAGAGAGACAGCGAGGACATTCTAAATGGGTAAGTCTGTGTGAGTGAAGGTTTAGGAATTCGCGTGGTTTGGTGAGCAAGTGAGAACGGCAGGTCTGGAGCTGAAGGTCCATGTTGGGGAACAGTAAGAGCAACAGTGGAGATTGGCAAGTGTAAGCAGAGTTTAGAAGTCTTCGAGAGCTAGGCAAAAAAGCTTCACTTCTACTCAGGACAGAATGAGAATCTAACATGAACATGGGAGGAAAAAAGTAATTCAAGTTTATTCTGGCCCTGGGGTGCAGAATGAGTTATAGGCAGTAGAGATCTGGCAAGTAGAACATCCAGACACAAATGTGATAATTCATACATGAGGTGGTAAGAGCTGGTAAAAGTAGGAATTGAAAAGAAAAGTTAAAATCTCAGCAATATTTCCCAGAGAAGAAATTTTTTTTTCAAAATCCAGCAAAAATTTGGTTCTGAGATGTTTATCAACAATATAGAATTAGAATCCAGGCCATGTCCACAATTAGCTGTGTGAACTTGGACAGCTTATTAATTTGGGGACTTTCTTCATCTATAAATAAGGTCGTACTAGATTACCTCTAACTTTCTTCTTCCTTCTTTTATACTATGATTAAGATTTGTTTGTTTATGTGTTTTAAAACTCCAATTTAGAACAACTTGAGAGCCTTTAAGCATCTATTTTTTTCAAGGCATTAAGATTAAATTTCATTCACAGTGCATGGCATTATGTTTGGAACAAAGAAGATGCTTGAAAGTATTCCCTGAGTTGAATTGAATTGAATCAATAGGAAATCATCATCAAAGAAAAAGAATACATTCCAGCTTGATCCTTGTAGCAGGAAAAGACTGAATACCAAAAAAAAAAAATGTTCAGAATTGGTCTCTATTCTTCCATTGTCCTGCTCAGTTTCTCAGCCAGTCCTGTCCAAGTGTAGTCAGTCCCTGGACCAGAGCAGCAGCACACGTGAGGGCTGTTGGAAACATAAATCTCAGATAAACCAGGCTCTCAGGAGGTGCGGCTGAGGAATCTGTGTTTTAACAACCCTGCAAGTGATCCTTAGGAACACTGAAGTTTGAACAAAACTGCTGTAAACGATCATGGAAATCAACTTAGTTTTTATTAATAGTTGCTAACCAAAATGGGATCCTAGACTTAGAACCAGTGTTTTTAATTAATTTAGAAATCCAAAGGCTAATAAATTATCTACCTATATATATATAATATTATAGTGTAATTTATGTGTATGTGTGTGTGTAAAATCACCCCAGGCATTCCTTCACGCTGGAAGTCACTTCACAGCCTTAGGGAGCAAAGCTATACCTGGGATAGTTGTATTATTCCAGAACCTTCCAAATATTCCCAGATTCTCTAAGAATGCCTCCAAAAAGCAAAAAACAGCCTGATTGAGAGGGCTTTGCTCATTATCTCTTTCTAAGCAAACAGGTAAGCAAAGTGAAACAACATGAACAAGATTTGTTTGTTTGCTTGCCTAATTTTTTAACCTGGAGTGATGATCATTTATAATGGCTTTGCTTTTCAGCTATTTCTGCGGATGCTGCTCAGTCATGAAGTAGAGAGTCTGAGGAACTGACAGATATTGGTTCAAAACCTGATTCTGCTACGCAACCTCAGACCTGTTTCGTAATCTCTCTGAGACTCAGTTTCTTTATCTCATTCCTCAGATGCCTTATCTGAGAAATAAATAAAACACTATATAATAACAGCATGGTGTTTGGCACAAATGAAATGCTCGGTAGATTTGCATTCCCTTTTTCCATGTCTAATTTGCCAATATTATTTCTGGACCCCTTTCCTAAACCCTAGAACTAACACAGAAAATAACCTCCTCTGCACCCCATCCATGGTGCAATGCATTGAGGAAATACTGATTTGGGGAAGTGCGTAGCTCATGTGTCTCTAGTCCTGGATTTCCAGCTGCTCCTACCCCAGAACCACCCACAGGGAAAAGGAAGAGAAACCACTTCCCACAGCTGGGGCTTTCCTCATTTCCAAAGCTGCAGAAGACTGATCATGGTTCTCAGAGGAAGCACTGCCAGCCAGGCAGCTGTTTGCTACGAAGTGAGCATTTAATAGCCTTTCGGCATGTGAGGCTTTCTCCTTTATTTCATATTACTTGCCTGTAACCTATTACTTTAAGTAAAAGCTTACATTTTGCAAAGCAAAGAATATTCTTCTACATTCCATATTCCTACTGTAACTGAACACGACTGGGTTAACTTGCCTACATGCAACAAAAAGCCAAACACCAAAGCACCAGGTTTTTGCAGTGAGAAAGGTTTATTGTCTGGTAGCCAAAACAAGGAGACAGGAGTTGGACTCAAATTTGTCTTCCAGAGCAGGGGGTCGGGACAGGTTTTATAGCCGGAGAGTAATGAGGCATGATGTGATTGGGTCCTGAGATGGGTGATGCCAGGAGACAGGCTCTGTATCCTGCCACGGGGGGATGCCAAGGCTTTATCTAGTTGGAACCTGGGTCTTGCCATGTGGTGTCTGAGTCTTAATTCAGTCCCTACTCCTCAGTCTGAGCATTTAGGTTCCACCCGTGATTGCACACTTGGTTTATCTGGGCATACACGGGTATGTGACCTTCAACCTGGGGGTCATGGCAACTGAAAAATAACTTACAACTTTGTTACATAAAAGTTGAATCTGATTAGCCTGATGCTGTTACACTACTTTCTCAACTTATATTTTGTTTGAGTAATAAAAATGGAAGAGATGAAGGAACAACTCTACTTCTTAATGGTTTGTCAACAAAGAGCCATTAACATTCACTCTAAACAGAATTCATCAATGTGCCTCTTGGGTCAGGATCAACTTTATTATCTGAACTTGAGAAACCTGCCCTTTTTTTATATCTCAGAACACTTGCGGATGGCAGAGCTGATGGTAATCAGACATTGCCACATAAGTTTGCCTGTAAAAGGATGAATCTAGCCATTTCCTGTTGAAATTCTATAATCTTTTATCTTTTTGACAGTGTTTACAGTAAACTTTTAATTCTCTCAAGTTCTCCACTTTGTATCTACAATAGACTCATAAAGTGAAGAATTATAGAAATCATAGGAGTCAAAATTTAGTTCAAAAGTCTTTTGATACTCACACGTATGAGAAATCTCTTGTTTGAATAGTAAAATACCTTAGCTCTCTGGTTCAGTTGATGTACATATTTTCCAAAGAGGGAAAAGAAGTCTGGCCACGTGTCGAGGGGCAGGGGAGAGGATAGATTTGCACTGATTGGGGCGGCTTCAAAGAAAAGGAAGGAAGGAAGGAATAGCTAGCTTCATTTTAGTTAGAATTAAATGAAATATAAAAATAAAACTATACATATTTCTCCCTAGACATTAATGTACAGACACATAGGTATTGTCAAATAGATCCTACCTAATTTTAAATTACTTAAAGTTATAGAAAAAAGTCCATTTTCTTGATCTGTATCTCTTCAAAAGCTTAACATTCCTTCTTAATATTATTTGGACAAAAAACAGAATCAAGCAATAAAGGCAAGAATCCTCTTGTTTTTTAGTTTACTCTGCACAGGCTGTTTGTAGTATTAGGTAAGGTGTCGCCTGCTCTTCATACCGCTGCCTTCCTGACTTCCACAGGCAGGCAGGTGGCTTGGCTCTCAGGGCTGGCTTGGGCCCTTCTCAGTGTGGAAGTAGCATCCCACACTCGACATCAAACCAGTCAAAGTAATCCTCTTTTCCACCTTGTCCTTCCCCTCTCATTTCATCCCAGAGCTCACCATCAAGTCGAGTTCATCCATTATCATTAACCAGCAAACTTTGAGTAGTTTTTAAATTACTAATAATTAACTCATTTTGGCCACATGCTTACCAGTGCAAAGCAACATGTATGCCCGGTGATCTCAAAACTGGTTCTAAGTAATAGGGTTAGGACTAGCGTTATGTGTGTTAATTCTATTTGGCAACGGTATGGGCTTGAGCAGCTTACAGAGATTTTTTTTTTTTTCCTTCTCCAGGACTCCCAAAGACATTCCTGGTTTCTAAGAACAGAAGCGTTTATTATTCAAGCCTGTGTTAGCTCCTTGGAAACCAAAGAGATGTATTAGATTGCCCTTTATAAATACATTTAGTAACCACTATGCCAAGATTTACGTTACATTCTCTTTGTTGTGGTGATTTCTGCTGATACACATAATGTGTTAGGATGATTCCAGTCTGTGATTGTGGAATATCTCCCATCTTACTTGAATTAAATAAGCTATGCTCCTGACTCAAGTCTTGAAGACATGCGTGTCTATAGACAGACACATATAGATACAGATACAAATATAGATATAGATAGAGACGTATATTTTCCTTTGTAAAGGAAAACATTTGTATTTTATTGTTACTAACTCTTTGAATCACTAAGTGTCTAAGGTTGTGAGTTTACCCAGTCAAATATACAAAGGCAAGGATTTCTAAGGCAACTAAAAAGGTATGGGGTTGATATTTATTAGGTGCTAAGTACTTGGTTTCATGCCAGGTGCTTTATACAAATTACTTCATTTAAAAAGTCACAGCGTTCCAAATGCAGCCCTTGAGTCAGCGTCCACGTAAAGCTGTGGCATCACTAATCCAATCTTCTGTGGAAAGAAAGGCACCGGAGTCACGAAGTCATTTGGAAGCATCCTATGAAGCCAGGACACACATTCGGCCTCTGTGATGTGTCGTTGAACTCTAAGCCCTTGTTTTTCATTTATAAGCTGATTTTAATAAAACTACCTAGTTGTGCTGGGGAAGGTTAAGAGAGACAACATAAAACAGTAGCTGGGAAGCAGGGACTAAATCAGTATCAGTTTGATTCCTCTGAGTTCCCATTCTTCCTTTCCCTCCTCCTTCATACAGGTTTCTCTCCTGTCTTATGTTCCACTTCTGTTGGATAGTTAACGAAAGAATCAGAAAATGGTAAAGCCAAAAGTCACTTTAGTGACCATCTAGTGACCCCTCTAACCCATGGAGAGGATGAAGTCCAAAGTGTTTAAAGACATGAACGCAGCTAAGCCATGGCACATATACTGAAAAGCTATCCCGAGTTCAATGTCTTTTTCCATCTTACCTAGCCAAGGTGTACAGCTAAATTCAAAATTAGTTAATGCGCCACTCACCCTCCACTCCCCCTCCCATTCTAAACTTGATCAAGAATTCTTCAACGACCGTGTGTTTAGTCCAGATGGTGCTTGTAAAGTGCCATGTGCCTCAGAACTGTATATAATGACAGTCTGGAAATATTACCCACGTGCCCCATTTAAAGGTTGCAGCTACTGTTCAGTTTCAGAAAATTATTGCTGTGCAGAAATGTTGCTGTATATTTTTCGACAATAGACAGACATCTGAATATTGTTGTAAACATTTTCTCTTTTTTTTTTTTGAACATTAAGAAGTCTAAACGAACCACCAATTTTTGCCTTTTGTGGTAATGTACAGAATGGGAGACAAGCACTCAACCATCTAAGAGCATGCAAGCAAGTTCCGCACTCAGGAAAGGAATTAGGGGAGAATAGAAGGGAACTCTTTTTCCTCCTGCTTTCTCTTTTCACTTGCTCTCATTTCAAAGTGAGTAAAAAAACGAGCCTTGATGAGGCTGTTGTAACATCTTTCCCTGCACCGTCTTTGAAGTTCAGGGCTCGTGAACAGGTGCTTAGTAAACATTTGTCGATTGATTCATTGGTTGTGGGACTGTTATCAATTTCTACATCTCCCAGACACATTCCCCCGATTCCTTTATTCTTTCTTCAAATATTTATCCAATAAACATTCACCGAGCACCTGGAGATGATGAAGAAATAAATAATGAACAGTCCCTGCCTTCAAAGAACTCCAAGTCTGGAGTAAGACATGGGCATGTAACCAAATAACTCTTTTTGATGGTATAGAAAAGTCACATTGGGGATAATTGCCTTTAAAGTGGCATTTGCTTTACTCACAACCCACCACATCTCACATTGCCACAAAAGAGCTCAGAACTTAAAAAAAAAAAAAAAGTGCAGCTGTCAGTAATGATTAACACAACGGCTAGACATGGTGTATGAGAACGGATATAGGTGGTTTTACAAGGACCATGTGGTTAAGTGGGACACGCATGTTGAACAGAGTCTGCAGACACTGCCCAAAACTTCCTTTTGCACAGTGCGGATGTAAATGAGCCTTGCGTGGAAGTTTTTGCTTCCGGAAAAAGAAGATTGACTAACCAGTGAAGCTCTGTATTACTCATTTCAGTAGTTATTTGCTTTTCTTGATGCAACATACAAAACTTGTACAAATATAGCAAAGGAACCTAGGTCACCTACATTAATTTAGGACATTTCTGTTGACTAGTTTTGGAGATTCTGTTTGATAAAACGTAAAATAAGAGTCAAAGTTAAAAGATGCTGGGCTTACAGGAACAGAATCTCAAAGACCAAAACTTATATACGACAATATTGAAGAAAACTGTTCAGAATGTTTTTAAAATTAAACTCCCAAAATGATACTAGATTGAATTATATTCTGAATACCTAACATTCACATAGTGCTGTTTTAAATGCTATAGAAATGAAAAGATAGGTAAAATATGCTTCTGATCCTTAAGGAATTTGCAATCCAACTGGGGAAGTAACCTTCAGGCATGTGATAAAAACAACTAACAACACAAGGCAGCACACAATGCATTGCCAAATGCCTGGTGTTGATAATCAGAGATGTGTGTGGAGTTAGGTAACAGTAACTGTGAGTTAGGGCAATCTGGAAAGAAATTGTTGTACTTGATGTGAGCCTTGGAGAAGGGAAGAGTTTGGATAAAACAGAATAATAAGGGGTGTATAAGGGAGAAAGGAGAGTGGAGCAAAGGTATGAGTATAGGAACACTTTAGGGAAGTTTAGGAAACAGGAATCAGACTCACTTGGCTGTAGCAGAGGTACCCTGGGAGTTGGGTGAGGATTAGGATTGGGAATGCAGGTTGAAGTCAAACTAGTAAGAATATAAGTGCAAGACCAAAGAGTTCAGACCTCCTCCTATAGGCAACGTTGAGCCATTGGATATTTTCCATTAGCTGAGTCATGTGGTAAACCTGGAGGTTGTATGAAGGAAAAAACCAGGAGTCATTGTTAGGACTAAGTATGTTGAGAGAGATGTAAGAGTCCCGTTAGGCCAATGACTTCAAATGCACGTATTCTTTAAATAGCATGTTCAATATTTAGTTAGTTTAAGGTTTGAAGATACTAATTTTCTATCAGTATAAATTATATTCCACTTTATATTAAAATAGATTTATTGTGTTCATTGACTATAACATTTCACTCTTCTAGACTTTTCTGATTTTCAAATTAGAAATTGTTTGTCACATTTCAGAATTCATGTTTTCCTTCTATTTCCCTCTGTGACTTCTCGTAACATTCAACCTTTTGGCCTGGATTTGAAAATGTAGATAAGTAAGCATTTTCCCCAGTAAATGGTGCTATATAGCATTATTCATTTTCAGCATTTCAGTGTACCGAACCGCCTGCCAGCTCCCAGCCTGAGAGTGACTCTCAGCTGACCGGTTTCAGAGTTGGGGGTGCAGCCTTCTGTGCACTGTGCAACTTCCATGCATGTGCCACCAAACACTAAACAAGACGGGTCAGTGTCAGTGAGGATGTGTTTGTTTTCATTATGTGTTTATTAGATATTTATTTTATGTGTTTCCTTATGTGTTTATTTTGATTCTTGGGTATTGCCTCCTTTGGCTGGACTAAGACCAAGATTCATGTGGTCAGGTTGGAAGAAGGTACAGTTGGAGAACTGAGTGAACTGGCCCTTCATTTAAATTTACTGGATAGGTATTACAACATCACCAAATAGGGAGCCCAGGTAGCTGTCTGGCTTCCCCACCTCTTAACCTGAGTACAATTAAGGCCAATCAAACTTTCCCTCTTCACCAATTCAGTTTGATAGAGTCAATCTTACAGTTCTGAAATGGTTGCCACATTCCCCATCAGAAGCTAGGCTAGGCCACAGTCTAGAGTTCATATTTGTGCAATCACATTCCGTAGGGTCACCCAAAGTTAAGGTCCGATTTGAGCATGCTTTGCCTTCTCTGACCTGGCCCTGAATTTATTAAGTTGGCTGTAGGGTTGCCTCTTCAGTTCTTACTCTTATCTTCTAAAAAGGCAGGAAGATAGCAGAATCATCTTTCTTGGCTTCAATATTAAATCACATGATTTTATCACATAACCCACAGTGCATTTACTAGACTGTAAATTTCTTTAACATTGAACCATCTGAAGAAACATGAAATCCATAGGTAATAAAGTAATATGCTTCGACTACTGATTTGAACCTTTAAAAAAATATTTAGACTACTTTACTGAATCAAAAGACCCAGAAGGCATCTATCCATTTCCTCATGCCCATGGCTGGCCAAACAAAAATTTTTCCAAAGAATACTGTTTATAAAACAAAATCTTAAACAGTAAGACTAACACAGGCTTTGTTTTGTGTTTTATTAGATATTTTAATGAAGGATTCTTATTTGAGGCCATAAAATACACAAATGTTATCATAATTATAAAGTTTAGTTCTCTAAGAGACCATCATAAACAATGTATAAAACTATTCTAAGCTTCAAAAGTGATCATATACATATATTATATACACAGAATATTGTCACAAATAAGTCAAAATTCCATCTGAATGGTGTTCTGTCAGCTGTGGAGAAAAAACTGGTGGTTTTGTCCACACACGCCAGAGAGGACTAGGAGTGAACCCCCACCACGCGGAGAGTCAACGTCCTAGGGAGACGCGGTGAGAAGCCCTTCCTCCAGCTGCTGATAGCAGAAATATGAATTCTCTCTGAGCATGTCTTCCAGTTGTTGTACTGCTCAATGCAAAGACTAAATTCTGCCAGCACAGTCCTGAGGACAGGGGAGAAGGGACGCTGTTTCTCCCTAAGAAACTTCCCCAGCAGAGGGTCTGCGGCGAAGCCCACCGTCTGCAGCACAGAAACGCTCTCAAGAAAAGCACAGGTTGAGCACCCGTAATCCAAACGTCTGAAATCCAAAATCCTCCCAAATCCAGAACTTTCTGAGTACTGACATGACGCCAAAAGGGGAAAATTCCACACCTGGCCTCAGGTAACAGGTCGCTGTCAAAACACGAGCACACAACGTATAGTTTGTTCAGCTGCTCCAAGGTAAAGACCTCCCAGGTCCTTTAGCTGTGGTGTGACGTTTCCGCGCATCCCAGATCCCCCCACACAGGCACACCCACAAATGGTAATAAAATCAGAACCTTGCTTTGTGCACAAAATTATGAAAAATATTGTATAAAATTGCCTTTAAGCTATATTGTACAGTATAGGTGAAACATAAATAATCTCATATTTAGATTTGGGTCTCATCCCCAAGATATCTCATTATGTATATGCAAATATTCCAAAATCTGGAAATATCTGAAATCTGAAATTCTTCTTGTCCCAAACATTTTGGATAAGGGATACTCGAACTGTATATATATATATGTGTGTGTATATCTCTCTATATATATAAATTGGATTTTTCCAAGACATAGTTCAAAAAATGTGTAATTTAAGAGATAATAATTATGACATCCTTTCATTAAATCTACAGAAACACAGACAATCCTGCTAGAGCAGGTTTGATTACTGTGTGTATAGAACGTACTATAGAAGAACACATGAGACACTTGGGGTCAGATGACATGTGGGCACCGCCACTTACTACCCGTGACACCTGGAGAGAGATAGTTCGTTTTCTGTATCTCAGCACTTTCATCGGCACTGTAAGGACAGCGATATCTACCTCGCCGATACAGTAACCAAATAAAGTAATATAATATGCTATTGTTTTATGTTTAATAACAAGCTATAAAACAGCATGCATTTTAAAATTCTGTCCACATGGACATATGGATTTCCACATGGATCATGCATTCCTTTATTAAATGTTTGCCAAAACTTATAAAATACTAGCATGGAATCAGACAGTGAGTGCACACTGGTGATTAAACGGACAAAGTCCCTGCCCACATGGAAACAGCAAACAGACAGTAAATGAGTGTGTGTGTGTCTATTTGCGTACGTGTATTTACAAAAGTTACAGACTAAAAGCTGAGTGGGGGGAGGGTCTACTTAAAGGGCTTAGAGAAGTTAAGCAGAGTCTCTGAGAAAGTGACACTTAAGCTAAAATCGGAAGGCCAGGAAAGAATGAATCAAGCAGAGGGGGTGGGAGGAGAGGTGGGCTAAATGTGTAAATGGGCAACCGTGCACCGAGGAGCATTTTGAAATAAGAAGCGATATTCAAGTTATTACAGAAAACGAAGATAAATCATACTTCCTAATTTTCTCTGCTCTTGACTTATTCCTTGAACATCAATAATCACTCAGTATGGTTTTTTTAACTGTTACTAATGACTCTAGTGTTTTTCAAAGTGGAGGAATGATCCCCAGAGGTAACTGATTAAAAAAAAAGATTGTTCTGAGGCCCTGCCCTGGAATTACTAAATCACAGTATCTTGGGAGGGGCCCTGGAAAATGCTTTGTAACAACATCTCAGGCAATTTTGGTGGGCAAAATGCGGAAAATGCTGGATTAGGCACTAAGCTAGGTGTTACATCAATATCAGAACTGATACTCATGTACTCATCATGTTCCCTGACCACAAGGAACTGACAACATAGTGTAGGAGGTACTAACACATATTTACTTGAAAATATAATTAACCAGTATCTGGTTAAGCTACATGAAAACAGATGTAACCTATAAACTCCTTAGGAGTTCAGGTGTTAGAGATCAAGGGAAATACCAGTTTCTCAGCTGCAGTAACCATGTTACATCCTGTAAATCGAAGTGTGAACTAAAATAAAATCTTAAGACCCCGGCTGACTAAATGGACCCCTCTTGGCTAAGGGGACCCCAGAAAAACCTTAAACCACAGTTGCAGGCCGTTAATTTACTGAACGGATCACTCCAGTTTCAGTAAACATCCGGTGGCTTGTCTCTGATTAAAAGACATCTTTATCTTAAGACATTCCAAGCCTTTAGACAAAGCTTCATCTCTTTAAGCAATTACAAATCAAAGAATCTTTAAACCCACCTATAACCTGTAAGCCCCCCCCCCGCTTCTCGATGTCCCGCCTTTTTGCGTGAAACCAATGTACTCCTTCAATGCACTGATTTATGATTTTATGTGTAATTCCTGTCTCCATGAATGTGTAAAACCAAACTGTAACCCGGCTACGGCAGGCACGTTTTCTCAAGACTCCTAACGGCATGATTTCTCCGGGCCACGGTCACACACACTTGGCACAGAAGAACCCTCTTTAAATTATTTTATAGGGTTTGCGTCTTTTTCCATTAACAGAAGTGAAGCCAGAACCCTGTGAATTCTATGAAAATTATGAAGAAGCATTACTCAAGACACTCAGCTCAGGGACAGAGTTAAATTTTAGAAATTCTAGTCATTTTAACGTTAGGGAAATATTTGTGCGTTAGAGTCCTGCCCGACATCTTCAACTACGGATGACCTGGGAAACCCAGGAGACGGTACGGCACACAGATGGACTGTGCACAGGGGTCCCAGGGCGGGATCTCAACCCCCCTCTCTCCTGCTTCCCCATCGCCCTGGGAATATCGATCCAAGCAAGGCGATCTGAGTCACCACAATTTCATAATCCAGGAATTCCGCCTCTCTCTTCAAGCCTAGCGCTCCACCCCAGCCAAACATAAATAAACCTTCACTTACAACATCAGAATTGCCCACCCTCGGACAGTTCCAGCCTTGAAAAGGAAATATGCTACCATCTGTACCAGAAAGGACCTGGTTTAAGATGAAACCACACGCAGTTATCCATCTCTATTTCCCAAATTGCTGCCTACACTGAGATACTTTACTAAACAGATTTTTTTTTTTCGTGGGATGCCTAATCGCTTGTTCTTGTCTTAATCTCTAGGGTCAGATTGGACTTGGTTTAGAATGGATTTTATTATTTCCTAGACCTGCAATCCCCTTTTACTCTTTCCTCTGTTATTTAACCTTGCTGGATTTGACTTCAGGCCTTCTTTCCAAATATTACCTTTCTGATGTTATATTTTAAGCATAATCAATACTGGCAAAAGGGATGTTCACAAGCAAGTACAGAGTTGAAGGAATAATCTGTCCCACTGCCTTCTCTCTCTTTCTCTGTGTTTTGATTCTTGGTCCTCTAAGTAACTGAATAGCACACAGTTTTGAGGAGCTTTCCTGTGGCATGTCTTCAACACTCCCTTTGCTGGTAATTGTTCAGGTAACTTTCTGGGTATGTACGCCACTGGCAACTCCCATTATTACCAGCATATGCCCAATTCAAAAGAGTGTGAATGAATATTTAAATACAAAGTGACCTGAAATTTCACTCTGGAAAGATTTTCAACAACTGGTTTATTAGTCATTGAGATCTATTGCATCCAATCAGAAAAATCATCACTTGCATAGTTCTATGCCTTTGCTTATGCTTTCCCTGAAGTCAGGAATGCCGTTCTCTCTCATCCTTATCTGTCAAGGCACTGTGACTGTTTTGGGGTCTTTTGAAGGGATAGTTACTCATTTCTGCCACTGGTTCACAACAATGTGTTCAGAACCATGTTTATAATACTATATACTGGTTAGCTGTGCATGAGTGTAACAGAGTAGTCACTTCTCCTCCCATAGACATGGAAGGGAAATATTGACAGTGGGGAATATGTAACAGAGGAAATGGCCTGAAAAAACAGCAAAAATATTTTCTGCCTCTTCGAGACTTCCCCTACTCTTTTTGGAAACTGTGTTCTTGCTGCATCCCTGCCTAAGCAGGGAGAATATCTTTTGTTGTTTGTGTTACAGGAGATAGCTCCATCATCCCAGGCCAGTGCCGGCCTCCCAGGTGGGCCCAGGTGGGCCCAGGTGAGCCCAGGTGGGCAGAGGTCATAGGCTTTGTCTTTGGCAGAGATGGGATTCCCCCCCTTAAAAGTTCTGTATTTCTGCTTATGTTCAGGAAAATTTGGATTTGGAGATGAGAGTGTACCATTTTTCTTTCTTTGCCAGCAAAGTAATAAACTTCCCTTTCCTTCTCTTCAAACCACTTGTTCTTGTTCTTCTGATGTGGCCTCAATGGCAAGTGCTGAGATTTCAGTAACGTGAGTCTGTCTATTACAAACTACCTGCATGTTAGAGCGGAAGGAATATGGGCTTTGAATTCATTTGTAAAGAGGGCCCTGTACCCTGCTGGGTGCAGAGCAAGTACTCAAAATGCCACCTGAGGTGATTGAATCAGAATGACCAGTGTACTCTGCCACTGGCACTAATGCTCATGGTAGTGGCTATTTTTATTATATGTTGAAAAGAGTTCTCAATTCTCAAAAATCCCAGCCAAAAAAATGGAGAGCTTTGTTCCACCCTCAGTGCCTGAAAGTTCTCAGATAGAAGCACAATAGGAAGTATAAATTCTAAAAGCCACGTTAAATGTTTCACCTGCTCCCAACCGAAACAGAATTTTCCCAATTCCTGCTTTTTGATGTTCCAGGCAACTATTAATAGTAAAAAGGTGCCGGTAAAAACTGTGGTTTCCCCTAACACAACCTCATTGACCTTCTACCCTTTCTAAAGGAGTTTCCCTCTTCAATATTTGAAGAAATGTAATGTTTAATTTTTACCACTGAATAATGAGTGACTACATAGGCAAGTCACTAACTGAAACTCTGGGAAAGAAGAGGAGGAAAGGAAACTTTCCCTAGGAAATACTGTTTACATCACTAATTTACCTAGAACACTTGATAACACTTAGAGGCCAATTTATCTTTACTAGAAAAATCAGCACTTCTGAAACATTAAGACCCCCCCAAAAAAGCGCATAGTTGGAGCAACATTGGCAAGTGAGCATAATAAGAACATTTGAGGTGGAACGTTGTTAGGACATTACTAAGGAAAGATATATTGAATTTTGTTTTCAAACGTTGCCTTACAGTTTCTAACAAATACATCATAGGGAGTGAGCAGTGAAGTATAACAATGGGTGAACAGTTTAAATCCTGAACTTTGAGCAGTGACTGAGAAGAGGCCCTCACATACAGTTTTAAAAAAAAAGAAAAGAAAGAGCTTTCTACAAATAATTAACTACTGTAACTGAGATGACCATAGGATTTTAACTACTGAGAAAGACAGAACAATATTAGCAGACAACGGAGAATCGAGATGGAGAAAGAAAAGGATCTTGTAGAGACCTACACGTGTTACGACACCTTGCTAATGATTTTCTGAGGACCTTCATGCTTTAAATTTCAGTGGTTAATTATCATTCCTTCTCTTTCTTGATCTCTCAGCCACATTTAACACACACAGACCACACAGACCACCTCCGTGTGAAAATATCTGCCTTCTTCACTTGTTTCCGGAAGATCTCTCTCTCCAGCTCATCTCCTTCCTGCCCCCTCTTCTCCGCCGCATCCTCCCCTTCTTCCCGATCTTTCTGTACTAAAGTTCTCTTCTCTAGCCACACCTGCTTCAGAGGTGCTTTCACCAAGTGCCATTTACATGCTGATGTCCTCCAAGTTTTAACACCTTATCCCCAGCCCTTACCTCTCTCCTAAAGTCCAGACCCCTGTATCCAGCTCTCTATTCAATATCTCCCCTTGAATATCCAATAGGCTTTGCATTTTAACATTTCTCAAACTGAACTCTTGACTCTATCCACCTATCCAAACCTATTCCTTCCCCCACAGTTTTCACCATGTCACTCAGTGCCACCATTATTCACTTGTCACTCTGCCCAAAAGCCTACAGGCATCCTTGACTCCTCTCTTTCTCTCATACCCTGTGTCAACTCCTCCAGCAAACCCTGGCACCCTGTTACTGTGAACCTGATTGCTTATCACCGATTCCACTTTGTCTAATGTCCTAGTCCTAGACCAAGCACCATCAGCTTTCCCCTGGATTCTTGCAACAGCCTCCTATCTGGTCTCTCTGCTTCCATTTTTATACCCCTTTCTCCCATTAGTGTATTCTTCAGAGAAGGATTATTTTAAAACTATTAATAAAATTCTATCATTTTTCTCCTTAGAAACTTCTAGTGATTTCTCATCTTACTCAGAATAAAGCTCAAAGTCTCCAGGTTGTTCTACAAAATCCTCCATTATCTGGTCCTAGTAACAACTGACTCTTTAACCCTCCCATTCTTTTCATCACCAGTCATTACTTTGTCATTTCCTGCCACAGGGCCTTTGGACCTGCTGTTCTTTTCATCCAGGTTACACTTCCCTGAGATATTGCTATAACTTGCATTGTGAGTTCTTCAGGTCTCTGTTCAAATGTCGCATCTTCTGAGAGGCTTTTCCTGATCACCCTTCCTTAATCTCCAGCATTATCCTGCACTTCTTTTCTCTCTCTCTCATGGCTTACATATCACCATCAGACATCATATCATTTGTTTATTGTCCTCGCCACCATTGCCACTAGAATGTACATTTCATGAGGGTAGACTTGAACTGTTTTATCCTCTGCTACACTTCCAGTGTCCAGAGCAATTCCTGCAACAAAATGGACATTAATACATAATTTTGAATAAACTAAAATTACTAATTGAATGTGTAAGTTATTGGTTTAGTAAACTATAAGTGACTTATATTATGGATTTAGTCAGTTTCAATGAATTCTCCTGATTTTACGCAGCCTTCAGTTACATCTCTACAGACCCAACTGGCACTAATGGCACAGTTCTGATGTCCATTTCTGTTTGTATAAGCAACATATTACTTGCATCTAGATATAAGCGCAACTTACATAAGAAATAACTAAATCTGGACACTAACAAGTTCGTGTTGAACTGTAAGTTAATGAAATGTTATCAATAAATCTGAAGCTACGAGAGTCACAGAGCTTAATACTCCAAACAATACAAAGAAACCACACAAAGAAAAAGCAACTGATTACTACTCATGTGGTAATCAGCCTGAGATCACAAAACTGTGGCAGGAAAAAAAGTCCAAATCATTTGATTCACCTTCACGTGACCACCCTACATAGTTTCCACAGAAAACAGAGAACCTGCTATGGTCATTTATTGCCTTCCCTCTAGACTTCTAGAAGATAGTTATAAGGTCTACTCACTAAACCATTCTGTGACTAGATCCAAGAATCCCTTTGGAGGTATTCACTGAATGATAACAATAAACCCAGGCTTCTTCGCACACCTTAAATAAAGCATAGGTTTCCTAAAGGAAGTTATCTGTGAATATCAAGTTAAGCCTCCTAATAGATTCCGGAAACTAAAAAGCTTGGACCATTAGTCACTTTCGTAATAGCTCTATGCCATTTACTTCTGGCCAAGGATCAGGGGAGTCGTGCGTAAAGTTAAATGCTCAGATTCCACAACAAAATGCTGGGGCTTTCTCAGCAACAGTCCCCTTCTCTTGAGCAGTTTCAAAAGCCTTTTAAAACTAGGCATATGCACAGAGACGCGTACATCCACATGCAAGTATACGTAGACACATGCTAGCTCAGATATATCACGAGAAATTATAGGAGGTATATGGAATGCGTGCATTCCTCTAAGGTTTCTTTTTTTCTGATTTATCTTTTCATGTTTTGGAAAGGATAATCAGACTAATATGTCTGAAAATTACAGTATTTTGCACAATTTGGGAAGAGTCAATCGTGGAAAAGCAGACTGTGGAATAACATGAGGTATTTTATGCTTTTTTCTTAATCTTTCACTCATATTCCATACACTGAATGACAGCAGAATCAGAACATCCTCCTCTTCAGCATGGGACTGCGGGTGGCCAGTAGCAAACAGCTGCTACTGGCCTGTGCGAACTCTTAGAGCTGAAAATAACTATTAGAGTAAAAATGCCACATGCTATGGCTACAGAACATGCCTCCTAATTCCAGGGAAAAACAAATAATCAAAAAAAGACAAAAATGAAGTTAGATGGGAGAGCAGCAGGAAAATTCTATGCAGAAGTGAATAAATGATTTACAAATATTCAAAATAATCTTTCGTTAAAAAAACCTAAAAATAATTTTATCTCACTGAATCTCACATGGTTCTGACCTAGCTTCTCTCAGTGACCTAAAGTAAGATCTATAAATTTTCCCTTTACTTGTTGAAGATTTTAATTGTCTATGCATTTAATCAAGTATGTACAAAAATTTATTCGTTTATGAAATGAACATTTATTGAGAACCTACTATGTGTCAGGCACTGTTCTAGGCACTAGGAAAATAGTAATAGACAAAAAGACAAAAATATCTGCTGGAAGTTGTATTCTAGTGTGAGGAGACAGACTAAAAAATAAAAAGTAACAAGTAAATATATAGAATATTACATGGCTATAACTGCTGTGAATAAAAGTAAAACAGAGAAGGAGGATAAAGCGTTTCGAGGGTTAGTTATTTAAATATGGGGGTTGAGGAAACCTTTATTGAAAAGCTGAGATTTGAATGAAACCTAAAACAAGTAAGGAAGCAAGTCATCCTGATATTCAAGGAATATTCCTCCAAATAGGGTCACAATTTGTGCAAAAGAAATATGCCCAGGATGGTCAAGGAAGATGTGTAAGTGGAGTGAAACATACAAAAAGAACATGAAGTGAGCGAAATTACAGAAGGCCAGACTGTTTAAACACTTGCAGGACTTTGGCTTTGCTCTGAGCAACATGGCAAATCAATGGAAGATTTTGAACGGAGAAATGAATGAACAACTCTGTTTTTTAAGGATTACTCTGGCTGCTGTATTGAGCATAGACTAAAGGTGAGAGATGGAATGGAAAATTTAAAAAGGAAGGTTAGCTAAGACATCATTGCTATAATCCAAGCAAAGCATAATCAGTCTTAGACACCAGTCTTAAACCAGATTGGTAGCAGTGGAAGTGACAAGAAAGAATCAGATTCTCTGAATATATTTCAAAGACAAAGCTAGTAGGACGTACTGCAGACTAGACATGAGAAGTATGAAGGTCACCTCTAAAGATTGTGGCCTGAGCACCTGGAAAAATGGAATTCCTGTATACCCATGGAGATC
>RJWJ010013551.1:0-39662 GCA_004363605.1 Indri indri | reverse complement strand
ATGCGTTCCAACCCTATCCAGGAGTATACAAGAGGTGCTATATCACCATTGTTTCTTAAAGCTGAATAGTACTCCATGGTATACATATACCACATTTTACTAATCCACTCATGTATTGATGGACACTTGGGCTGTTTCCACACCTTTGCAATTGTGAATTGCGCTGCTATAAACATTCGGGTGCAGGTGTCTTTTGTTTCAATCTATTTTTAAAGAAAAAAGTTCTACAATCACAGTTGAGGAGTGTACCCCAAATCCACTTCCTTCACTTTTCCCCCAGAGTTAACTGGGGTCATGAAACCAGTGTTTAGTATTCTCACATATGTTGTTAAATACTTTTATTACAAATGTCTATAGGCATACACATTATATAGTATTGTTTCTCAGGCATTTAGGCTTTCCATAAATGGTATTATACTCAATGTATCATTCTTTATCTTGCTTTTTTTTACTTAACATTATGTTTTGAGATAAATCCACACTAATAACTCTAGTACATTCATTTTAAGGGCTGCCCACTATTCCATTGTATGACTGTATCATAATTTATATATACATTCTACTATTTTGTAATTATAAATATTTCTGCAGTGCTGTAATAAACACCTTATAATTACTACCTTATTACCTCAATATTTGAGCTTCTTTAATATGTGTACCTAGAAGTAGACGTCCTGGGTCATGAGAAGTCCCTCCCGGTTGCCAGCTGATCCCTGCTGGGGATGGCGTGGTGAAGGTGAGCGTTTCCTTCTCTACATGGCTACCCTCAGTTTCTGTGTTCCCCTCCTTTGATATTGTCCAGTACTCTCCTTTAGTTATTTTCATTAAAATGTAGTTGCTTGCTCCTTGCTTGGCTGTCTGTGTGGTGGGGATGAGCACTGGGGGCTTCCAGTTGGCCATCTTGCCGATGTCACTCGCGTATTTTCTTTTTTTTTAATGGGAGATATTACAGCACTTTGGAATGTGAATGAAAATGACCTAGTACAGATAGATTTATGCTGCAGGAGAGATGGGGATAAATGCAAAAGCAGTTCAAGCAACTGTGAACTTGAGAAGGGACTACACCCACATCGCAGGTGGAGGGCTTAGCTTTAGACAGGAACACACAGAGTTTATCAATCCTACCCGGAGAAGGCAGACTATCTAGGTACAAATGGGGGTGATTTTGGAGATTTGGCAGGGTGACAGTGAGGGCTTCTGAGGACGTATTTTTGCAGTAAAATCTAAGTGGGCTGATGGTGAGGAGGAAGAAGGGGGTGGAAATGGGAGGGTTGAGGAGAGAGAAGAAGGTACAAAGCGGTATTCTTGAAGAGTGAAAGTTGCTTAACACAATCACTTTGAAAGCTTATCCTGTAGGTGTTATTTTTTCATACTACTCGAGGCAAATATTGCGACAATTGTGGAAGGATAAAGATAAGAATTTTGGAAGGCCATTCAAAAGACACAGACTTCTGATACATCCTTCTCATCCAATACAAATGTCCCTCCCATTAGATGGTGAAAAGCAGCAGTACATCCAAGATAAATGTCAAGAGTACCAGTAAACTTAGTATTTTCTGCCATGGATTACTGCTGAGATGGGAAATGGCAGGCATGACCCAATTTTCCCCAGTAATAAAAAGGTTATACCAACATTTTATTTTCAACTTCCATTTAAGAGTTCTTAATTAGGGAAGGCAAGGGACATGTGAACTAATCCCTAAAGCTCCATCACCCCCAGTAGCATTTTAATAGAATTTTTCTCTTTAATTTGGTACTTCATATAAGAAAAAAGCTGTGAGGCAAAAAGCAAGGAAGTTAGGGCTAAGAATTTAGTGGAAATGGGGAAAAAAAGCAAAGACAAGGTATGTATTCTTAGATGCTAGGAACATGACCACTTCTAAGCAGTAAGGAATTATCCAAAGTTTCTACCATTAATCCTCCAAGAAATGCTAATATTAAAAAAATTCTTTTTAAATTTCATAGATATGAAAAGAGTAGCCCCGGGAAGGGTCTATAAAAATCAAGTTGCCAAAACTGTTATTATCTAAGGAAGTTGCAATAATGGATTTTTCTCTATAACACAGAATAGAGTGTGGGGTATGGCCAAGTGGCCCAAACACGTAGAAAATGACATTGCTAGAATAATCTTCCTCAAACCCATTCCAGAGAGAGTTCCCCTTATCAACACAGAACACAAAGCTCTATAATAATCTGATTTTACTTCCTATTTTCCCCAGCAGACTCTGTGTTCTAGTTAGGCAGGTGACCGGACCATAATCCCCTTCTGTTTTATATACGTAGACTCCCATATTCATTACCAAAAATCGCCCTTTCCTCATTCCTACCTTTTCTAAACATCCTTCGGAGCTCAGCACAAGAGCTTCTGCCATCTTGGCCCACTGCCATGGGAACTTCGAAAGTGCTCATTTGTGAATCACGCTCTTATCAAGGTATAAATCTTTTCCCCTGAGTTTTGTGAGAATATGAGCAGAACTGAACACTATTTTGCACATAATTCAGTTGTAATAAATATTATGAATGAATGGAAGGGATGGACCCTGTAGCACTAAAAATCAGACCAAAAGACTATAAAATGCCCCCCAAATTTAGAGAAGTTGTTAAAGTTCTAGAACCTACTGACAATCTGGAACTGTCACAGCAACTACCTGACTTACAATACCTGCAGAATAACCCACTGTTGACTATGTACTTCCATAAGGTGTTTTCCTATTAAAAGGACTATGGTAACTTTACTGAGATTACTGTACCCATACTAGAAAACTAGGATTATATTTTTAAGGCCAAAGGAAATAAACTAGATTCGATATGCTGTAACTGTGTTTGTGGAATACTCGTGCTCAGAAAGAAGCCAATAGCTATCCTAAAATGCAAATGTGTTTGTGCCTGGGGTACCCACAGAACTCGGTGCTGGCTGGCTCTTCTCTATCCACACACTCTGCCTGGGTGATCACCAAGTCTCATGCCTTTAAATACCATCTATGTGCTGATGACCCACATTTATCTCGTCGGGCAGGACCTCTTCCCCGAACTCCAGACTTGCAACATCTCCACCTGGATTTCTTGTGTCCAAACCGAGCTCTTCTGATAGTCCTCCCCAAGCCAGCTGTTCCTGCAGTCCTCCCTGTCTGGTTAAAGACAAGTCCATTCTTCCATTGCTCAGGCCAAACGCCTTTCTGTCAACTTCAACTCTTCTCTTTTTCTCATACCCCATGTTTAGTCCATAAGCAAATCTACTGGATTTACATTCAAAACACGTCCAGAATCTGACCATTTCTCGCCACCTTCATTGCCACCACCCTGGCCCATCTTGCCATCGCCTCTCTCCCGGGTGATGGTACTGGCCTCCTGGCTGGACTAACTGCTTCCACCCTTGCCCGGGTCTATTCAACGAAGCTGCCAGATCAGGCAAATCAGATGTCGGATCCCACCACTCCTCTGCTCAAAGGCCTCTACTGGCTGCTATTTCACTCGGAGTGGAGCCAGGCTCTTTACAACAACCCACAAACTCCAGCCTTTACTGGCTGCCCATCAGCTCCCCAATCTACTTTGCTACCCCTCTTCCAGGACTTCTCTATGGCCACACTCCAGCCTCCACGCCCTCCCTCGAACACTCCAGGCAGCTCCCTGCAGGTCCGCCACACCTGTGTGGGCTCTGACTGGACCATTCCTCCCTCCCTCCCTTCCAGTCTTTACTTAAAAGTTACCTTCTCATCAGAGATGTTTTCCCTGGCCACACTAGTTAAAATTTCAACTCCCTTCTCTCCGTAGATACTTCTCACTCCTCTTTTTCTGATTTATCTTTTCTTCCTTGTACTTACCATAGTCAAACATACCATATGTTTGACTTACCTTTTTTACTTTTTTATTACCCTAGAGTTTAAGCTCCCTGGTGGCAGGAATATTCATCTGTTCTTTTTAGTGTTGTGTCCCTAGTACCTCTGGAGAAAGGTTCAATAAATATTTGCCGAATGAATAAATGGTGGTCATTATTATTTCCATTTTTCAGACAGTTAGGCTTTCCTAACTCTCTGCTTAAAGTAGTAGATTCTACACACATCGCACAGGCCACGTAAGTGAGCAAAAGGCCTAGTTAAGGCCAATATTAGTAAGCTCCTCCCCTGCCAAGAGGAATTGGTCCAGTGGATAGATGCATGACCCGGCAGAGACCAAAGTCTTTGGGAAAAGCTGATACTTAGATATGCAAAAATCAACACTTTCCCTATCAGCTGAGGTTGTCCCCACCATGTTGAAAGGGTGTGTCACAGGACAGTGCAGGCCAGGAAAGAATGATGTCAGCGCCCAGAACGGAACCAACAGAATCAGCAGAGAACAATGCATGGAGAGAGACTCTTGAATCGCAGTCCCAGTGCCTGGCATCCTGCGGCTTCTTCATGCCATGAACTCACCAAGAACTCTTCTGTTGCATGCGCCTCTAAATGTCCTTTTGGGCTTAAGTTAATTTGAGGTGTAATTCTGCAGAGCCCAGAGACAAAAGTGTATTTGTCAAACAAATTTGAGGAACACCAGGTTAAACAAATCCGTTTCTACAGTGTAGATTTTTTCAGAGCCTTTAAAATGTCTGTATGCCCAGGAATACTTTATCTCCAAGTAGGCACGTTATGGTACGAAATTAGATTAGAAAATGCTACTTCCAACTGAAATTTTCTCATCTTCCATCTAATCCCACTCTCAGCTCTACTTCTCTTCAAATTTTGTGAGTGTCTACAATGTGCAAGGCCTGGTAGTGGGTAGGCGTCGTAGAGAACAGACAGACCCTAGTCTCCTGAAGATTGCAGTCTCGTGGAGAAGAAGCAAATACAGAAATAGCTGTGCTGAAAGAAGGAATATAAATATCATATGAAAGGTACACGGTGCAATAGGAGGTCACCAAACAGCAATTACACCTAATAACAGAGTTCAAAGAAAGCTCTTCTCTGAGTCAAAGTTTAAAAATCTCTCCCATAATTTTGGCTTATCGAACACTGATTCACATACATTATCTTTTTCAAGTACCCTAATAATATTTGATAAAGGAAAAAGTAATGACCGAAGTCTGAAAACCAATTCTGGACTTAACACAATAACTGTGAGCAATCATAAAATGCTACAAAAAAAAAAATGTAAAGGTTAAACGAAAAGGTAAAGAATAGATGCAGGAATTATAAAGAGTAATAAAAGATAATGAAAAAAAGAACAGAATCTCGGGCTTGCAAATCTGGTTGAAAATCACCCAATAAACATATCTGGATTGGATTCCAAAGATAACGTTGAACATTCCTTTCTTATAGATCATTAGTTGCTTTTCCAAGGAATACCCAGCCTGGATTTTATGCAGTGTCAACTACAAGAACACACACAGTGAAAAACAAAACTTCCTTTAGCCAACTTTGATTTCAGAGAAATGAATTTCAAATGGCTGCCTTGTGGAGCTACAATCGTTAAAGGAGACTTTGGCTCGTTCGGTGATTTTGTGACCTTTTTAAATCTTTACCAGGTTGTTTGACACCAGCTCTGTGAATCCAGATGTGTACAGTTCTGGTTCCTTGCATGCTAACTAGCTTGTATTCTGTCTTCCAGAGTACAGTCATGTTATAAGTGCTTAGAAGTACAACGCTTGCCCTCTGGCATAAATGTTTACTCTTATAATTGCTTAACCTTTCTTACTTTCTCAGTGGTTTTCCAACAACTCAGTGATCGTAGTATTAACATACCAAGGAACTGGATATTATGAACGGATAAAGTAGAACAAGTGGACTGATTATAAAAGAGGCAGCCACTCGGGATGATAGAAAGTTCTTCAGACACAAGTGACACGCATCTGCGTCATATAAAGCTAATTTAAAAGGTCAAGCTTTCGCAGTCCACCCAGGTCTTAGAGTCTCTGGTCTCTTCTATGGAAGCAGTTTGCACATTTTAGGTTTTCTATATGGGACCCATCGCCATGCAACTGCTAGACAATGTTAACTTGGCTGGGCTAACCACACGATCAGTATCACGTCCTCCTAGTGTCCTAACCAGCGTTCCAGACCTACGACATCACCTCATAAGTAGGTCCAGCATGTTATATTATTCCTCAGTCACCAGGCAGGTATTTAAACTCTATCTCCTTTTCTTTGCCATTATCAACGTGTGTTAAAATAACTGCATCAGTAATAAAGGGTTATTTATAACCAGAAGTACTCATGGCTCGTATTTTAAATCTGCTGTGTTGGAACATTATCCTGCAGGCTGTTCAATGCCCTTACTGTAAATGATATTTAAAAGTCATGTGAACTTGAGTACACTTTCTCACTCTTTTCCCAAAGCTTCTACCTACTGATACCTCATTCTAGACATTTTCTTTTCTTCTCCATGAGAACGACTTTGTTCTTCCAGTGGGTTCTAGTTCTCAATTCGTGCCACCTCATGCCCTCAGGCTAACCTTCACTTCTTTTCCAGGGTAGAGAGCTTATTCCCTGCATTCTTTTTGGTGTTTTCTCCTCTCTGCTCTTCTTCTTAGCTTATTTTCTCTTCTTCCTCTTGATATTTCCCTCCACCCTTCCATTGTCTTTGGGAATTTCCACCTTTTATTCTTTCCTCCCCAAAAAATGCACGCAATAAGCTCAAAATCATTCTAAGTCACCCTAGGTCCGTATCCTTCCCCCGCATCTGTATCAGGTATCTGCGTCACTAAAGCAGCGTTACTACACCTGCCAGTTGGCTCACGACAGTCTTAGTTTATCCTATTGTCCTTTCATAATTATTAATAGTACCTCCTTTCATTCTTAAAAGTGTCCTGGCCTAAAAGAAAGATCACATGGTCACCCTTCATTTGAATCTCATCGAGGTTGGCTCTTGATCAGTGCCAAAGGTATAGCTTTGGATACTAATTACATGCCATTGGCCGGGCGCAGGGTTCGTGCCTATAATGCTAGCACTCTGAGAGGCCGAGGTGGGAGGATCGCTTGAGGCCAGGAGTTCCAGACCAGCCTGAGCAAGAGCAAGACCCAGTCTCTACTAAAAATAGAAAAATTAGCTGGGCATGGCGGCATATGCCTGTAATCCCAGATCCTCAGGAGGCTGAGGCAGGAGGATCGCTTGATCCTAGGAGTTTGAGGTTGCTGTGAGCTAGGCTGACGCCACGGCACCCTAGCCCAGATGACAGAGCGAGACTCCATCTCAAAAAAATAATAATAATAATTAAAAATAATAATAATTACATGCCATGGAACCTTAAGGTTGAAAGAACTCAAAAGCATAAGGGAGGGCCTAGGTCAAACAGCATCTTAGTAAATTATTTCCGCTCTCTGCATATGAACTTATTCATTTACTATAAGCAAACAATAACATTAACTGTTAAGGTAGGGGAAAAGTGTTCTCTCGTCTTACCATGTTTCTGCCGCTGCCTTTCCCTGTCCCTTAGGAAAACTGGCCAATTCGATGAATTAGAGTTTGACAAATTCAACGAGACTTTCTAATGGAAAAGTTACAGTGACTTGAAGACAAACAGCAGGTTGACTGCTCTCTCTTGCAATAAGACAATTAAACAGAAAAAGAGACCTGACATTTTCATCCATGTGGCTGGTGAGATAAGTGGATTCAGAGTCTGTTTCATAGGCTCGACTGTATTTCTCTGTCATAACAGGTGTCTCTGAGCCTATGAATCGCAGAATGTAGATTCTGCATGGGTGGCTGTAGGCCTGGAACTACAGAAAGACTGAAATCCAGCTTCCAATCAGCTCAGCTCCAGACTGAATACTAAGGTGACCTGGCCCAAATGCCAGCTAAAAGTAAAAGAAATAATCTATGAAAGAGATGATATTATCCAGAGTATTAAATGATCTCTACTATGCATATATTATACCTGAAATTTAATCAGAAATTACCCAGGCATACTAGTAGACAAGATCAAATGACTGGAACCCAGGAGGAGGGAAAAAAACCCGGAAATCAGAAACAATCTTAACGAGGAACTACATACTGTAGTTATCAGACACAGACTTTTAAATAACTTCATATATTTTAAAAATATTGATTATAAGATGGAGGATTTCAATAGAATCTATTTTAAACAATAGAATAGTTGCCCTAATGATTAAAATATGTATCACTGACTTGTTAAAGTCAATATTACTCATAATATGAACACAGGACCTATCAAAACTTGTGGAATGGCTGGGCGTGGTGGCTCATGCCTGTAATCTGAGCACTCTAGGAGGCCCAGGTGGGAGGATCACTTGAGGTCAGGAGTTTGAAACCAGCCTGAGCAAGAGCAAGACCATGTCTCTACTAAAAATAGAAAAAAAGAAAAAAAAAAAAAAAAAGCCAGGTGTGGTGACACATGCCTGTAGTTCCAGCTACTGGGGAGGCTGAGACAGGAGGATCACTTGAGCCCAGGAGTTCAAGGTTGCTGTGAGCTAGGCTGACAACACGGCACTCTAGCCCGGGCAACAGAGCGAGACTCTGTCTCACAAACAACAACAACAAAACTTGTGGAATATAGTTAAACAAATGCATTGAGTAAAATTCATCCCCTTAACTGCAAATATTACAAAAGAAGACAGGCTAAAGTTCAATTACCTAAATACATGTCTCAATAAGTAAGAAGAAAACAGCAAATGAAGTTGAAAGAAAGTAGAAGGAAAAAAATAATAAAAATTAGAGAAGAAATTAATGAAACAGAAACAAATATATAATGCTGGTCATGTTCTATTTCATAATCTAGTGCCTTCACATTGTGAAAATTCATCCAGTATGCATGATTTGCACATATACACACATATATGTGTTTTATATTAATAAAACATCCGACAATGAGTTTCTTAATGAATTATTTTGTTGCAAATCTGGCATACATGTAGCACTCCCTTGCCAGGGAACCCTTAAAGGAAATAAAGGATAATGAAAAACTAAAACCATATTCTACAGCCTTAGTGTATACATTAAAGACTTTTGAAAAAATCAGAAGAGGTAAAATACCTAGTAAGCTACCAAAAAAAAATAAAAAATAATAATAATATGAAAAAACATGCAGGCTCACTCCTCTGCGTTTTTTCAGTTTATTCAACATGGAGAATAAACTTCCTTTTCTCTTCACTTCGGAGAGTACTGCGTTCTGTACTACTGTGCCTGAGGCTGAAAGCGCCTGAATGTGCATTCCACACCGACCGATGTCTGAGGGGATGTATGCCTGCCTTTACCCTCCAATGGCAATCAAACCTAACATCCCATAACTCAACATAAATATAATATAACCTAATCAAATACAACTGTGTTGGGTTAAAATTAGCCTCCAATGGGCTGAGATGAAGCAGACCATCAAAGGCAGCCTTGTTTAAATCAATCCTTGGTGCAATTTTCAAACAGGTTTGACCTACCAAGAAACTGTGTGTATCCATTTGGAGCACACCTACGTTCTCAAACTCCAGGAATCTGCGAAGAGGGTGGCTGGTGATGGCAGTCCGTTGCCTACGGTTGGCTTCTATGGTTATTTAAAAGCTATTCCTGTCTCCTACCCTCCCCACTCCTTCCAGAAGCCCTCTTACTCCACACATGGGGAAGTAGAGGGCTGATCTGAATTTACCAAATTGTAATAGTTCTTCTCTGAATTTACCAAATTACAATAATCTGGCCTCTCTTTGTGGTAGAGAAAGAAGATCCATAGCTCCGGTTTGAGTTCCAAGTACAAAGAGCAGGCCTAGTACAATGAGCCTGTTTCACTGCCGGGCTCTATGTGACTACCAGGATGAGGCAGAAGGCTCTGTCTACTTCACCAGCATTCTGCTTTGGGGTTTAATGACAAAAAGGGTTCCTTGGCCTTTGTTTCACTGTGCACATGTTTCCCCTGACGATCTCTTAAAGAGAGTGCTGGACTGAGGACAGGGTTTGGGTGTTCCTGAATAAACCCCATCTTAAACACAGCTCAGCATTACATTTCTAAATCTCACTTCTTTATATGATTGCCCAACCAGGAAGTAGTAGATGAAAGAAAAAGATAAGAATCACTATTTTCTAAGCTTAATTAGGTATTGCCTTTTATTCCAAGACTACATAAGAAAAATTATCTTAAAACATTTCTGTTAAATAAGGATATTCTTTACTCATCCCTTAAACCAATTTGCGGGATAGGACTTTTGTGGGGTGATAGAGAAAACACTGTTTGAAACAAATCAAGTAAAAAACTCTTTTTGTTTTGTTGTTAATAGAAGTGCTGATTGTCCTTTATCTTCAAGCTGTGATTTAGAAGAATACTTTTAATGGCGAAATTTAAATAGATGCCATTGGTCCAATGTCTAGGAGGACTACAAAGAGCTATTGCTTGATCACCCATATAACCCCAAAATTCAGACAACCATGTATGATGTTATTGGTACTTAACATTTATGCTACAGTCTGAGATTTCCAGAATGCATAAAATATGAAAAAATGCAAATAAAATCATTAAAGGAGCCAAGATGCCAAAAGACACTGTGGCTACATATTTTTACTTTTTGAACACTATTCTACTTTCATTTATTCCATTTTCTAAAAAAACACAACTTCAAAATGAAAACAGTCCCCTGAGGGTGAAAATTTGATTTTCTAATTTTTACTTCCAAATATAGACGTCTCACCACCATTAATGCAAATGATTCTGCAAAGCAGTGCATTTACAAACAGCTATGAAACTAAATATAACATTAAGTACGATCCATTAGTTCTGATTTCCTAAATAGGATAAAATTTCAAGTAGTGACCTAGTTTAAAAACCAACTTGTCAAAATCTCCAGAGCACATTTTCTTATGTCTCACATTATTAAAAAAAATTGTCAACATGCATATAGCTACTTGTGGTTTTTAAAACACTTTTACATGCGCTATTTTACTTGAATTCTTAGAAGTAAAGCTTGTGAGAATGTATTATTACAGCATTTTACAGATGAGGGAAATTAAGATTCAAAAAAATTTAAGGTTCTTCACCCAACCCACACAGCTCAATGGCCAGGCCATGATTTGAATCCAGATACTCTAACTTTTCTTATTCTGCCCACTTCACTATACTATGAACCCCTTGTGCATCTGATGGATAAATTTTACTACTTAAAGTTTCGAAGCTATTGTCCTAACATTTCTGAGTTTTTTATATAGCATACCGGTATTCATTCTGCATCTACAACGGTTTAGGCTCTGTACAGATAATTTTAAAAATTTCAATGAGCACATTTTAAAGTATGTAATAGTATTTAACTGCATAAAATAAAAAGGATCAGAGACAGAGGGAAAGGAGACAACCCAAATAAGAACAACAGCACTCTACTTAAAGAAAAATAAGAACCTGCAAACTCACGGTGCTGGCTGAGTTGGGTAATTTTTTAAAAAATTCTTTTCCTCTTTCATTGTTGTGTCATGAACTCCACTGTATGTAAACACAGGTCCCCTGATCCACGTCACAAGGAAGAAGACATGAAATATTCGTTGCTCTATCTGGTGGGAAATTCCCTCTACTTGGCATGTTCTGCCCTCCCTACCCCGCCCCTTAGATGCTAAATTACACTTAGGCCTCCAAACTCTAGCCAGGCCTTCTGGGAAAGGCTGGCTCCCCTGACTTCCCCCGGCTTCCTTGACTTTCCCTAGCCCTACCTGTGCAATACGCTTATCACGAGGCATTCATTCACTGGTTGACTTGCCTGTGACTCCTATTAGATTTTTAAGTACTCTATAAAAAGAAAATACATATTACTCAACTTTGCTTCCTTACTGCCTTGTAAAGTCCTGGCCTTGCAGTAAGTGTTCAATAAATGTTTGTTTAAAAAGACAAAATACACTCTTGTGATACTTCACATAATAGAATGGGCTCCAGCTCTATCCAGGATAATACAAGAGGTGCTAGATCGCCATCATTTTTTGTGGCTGAGTAGAACTCCGTGGTATACATATACCAGATTTGGGCAGGAGGGGATGGGTATATTCACACCTAATGGGTGCAATGTGCACCATCTGGGGGATGGATGTGCTTGAAGCTCTGACTCGGGTGGGGCAAAGGCAATATATGTAACCTAAACATTTGTACTCCCGTAATATGCTGAAATAAAATAATAATAATAATAATTTTTTTAAAAAAACAAAATCCATGTGATCACGCCAATGTACATCTTTGTACTCTGCATAGAAATAAGCAAGGACACCGAGAGCTCCACTAAAGGTGCTCCACCTGGTGGTAGCGAACTTCAGAAAGGTCTCCGGTAAGAAGCAAAGGGCCTTTACTGGTTCCAAAACTTAGGACCTTTACGTGCATAGAGATTTTTATAGTATTCACAGATGACATTTTGTATTTCTGTGGTATCAATTATAATATCTCCTTTTTCATTTCTGATTGAGCCTATTTGGTTCCTCTTTTTTCTATTTCTGGTTAACCTACTGAGAGGTCTATCAATTTATGAAACCAAAAGAATTCTAGAAGAAAATGTTGGGAAAATTCTTCTAAAAATAGACCTAGGCAAAGAATTTACAAGGAAGACCCCAAGGGCAATCACAGCAACAACAAAAATAAATAAATGGGACTTGATTGAATTAAAAAGCTTCTGCACAGCCAAGGAAACAATCAACAGAGCAAACACACAACCTACAGAATGGGAGAAAATAGTCGCATGCAATACATCCAATAAAGGGCTAACAACCAGAAGCTATAAAGAGCTCAAGCAAATTACTAAGGAAAAAATCAAACAACCCCATTAAAAAGTGGGCAAAAGACATAAACAGAAGCTTTTCAACAGAAGACAGACTAATGGCCAATAAATATATGAGAAAATGCTCAAGGTCACTAATCATCAGAGAAAGGCAAACCAAAACCACAATGAGATACAACACCTAACCCCAGTTGGAATGGCTTTTATCAAAAAGTTCCAAAACAATAGATGCTGGCGTGAATGCGGAGAGAAAGAAACACTTATACACTGTTGGTGGGACTGAACGCTAGCGCAACCTCTTTGGAAAATAGCATGGAGATTCCTCAAACAACTAAAAGTGGACCTACCATTTGATCCTGCAATCTCACTACTAGGTATTTACTCAAAGGGAAAAAAAGTAATTTTATCAAAAAGACATTTGCACTAGAATGTTTATTGCAACAGAATTCACAATTGCAAAGATGTGGAATCGACCCATCATTTCATGAGTGGATTAATAAAATGTGGTGTATGTATACCATGGAGCACTACTCAGACATAAAAAATGAATTAATGCCTTTTGCAACAATCTGGATAAAACTGGAGACCATCCTCCTAAGTATCATAAGAATGGAAAAACAAACACCACATATACTCACTATTAAATTGGAGCTAACTGATCAGCACTCATGTGCAGAGATGGAAGTAAAACTCAACAGAAATCATGCAGTTGGAAAGGGGTGGGACAGTGGGTGACATTATACCTAATGGGTACAATGTACACTATCTGGGTGATGGGCACACTTATAACTTTTGACTCAAGCAGTACAAAAGCAATCCCTGTAACCAAAACATTTGTGCTCCTATAATGTCCTGAAATTTTTTTCAAAAAAGGGGCAAGAAAACAGAAAACACAAAAACTTAGTACCATACATCCCTACTAACTCACTGTTTAAAAAAAGATCCCTGCCGAAGTGCCCGAAAATACTACCCTTATCTGGGATTTATCAGTGAGATTTTGCAAAAGTGTCCTGCTTTGGGAGAATAGCTGTACACTGAATTCCTTTCTGACTTAAGATTCTGAATTTCATGTTGGTAAAGAATGAACTCTAAAGGCGTTATTCTTACCAAGAGGCACAAGGCCTTTAATAATAACTTTTAAATTATCAATAGTAATAATAACAATAATTTTAACATTTTTAAATCAGCGATCTCTGGCCAGGCGCTGGGCCAAGAACTTTGCATGCATTATCTTATTAAATCCTCACCACATTTCTGTAAGTTATTCTTGTCTCCATTTACCCATGAAGAAAGTGCAATTTAGCGATAACAGTAGTCCCTTCTTATCCGAGGTTTCTCCTTTAGCAGTTTCAGTTCCCTGAGGCCCACCACAGCCCGAAAATAGGTGAATACAGTACGATATGATGTTTTATGCACATGCACATATAAGAGAAAGATAGAGACCACATTCACGTAACTTTTATTACAGTATATTGTTATAATTGTTCTATTTTACTAATACTAGTTATTGTTGCTAATCTTTTACTGTGCCTAATTTATAAATTAAACTTTATCACAGGTGTATATGTATAAGGTAAAACGTAGTATATAGAGGGTTCAGTACTATCCACCAGTCTCACACTGGGAGCCTTGGAACATATCCCCCGTGGATAATGGGGGATACGTACGTAATTTGACCAACATCACGAAACTAGAAACCACAGAGCAAAGATTCAAACCAAAGGCTACTGGCATCCAGAATCCAAGCTTCACCCTGCTCAGCTTGCCAACTGTTATCCGGTTGTTTTCAATTCAAACAGAGAGAGAGAAAGAGCTTTGGGGGGAGACAGCGCTGTAAGGAAATCTCAGTTCTTCCACTTACTAGGCGTGGGACCAAGGGCAAATTACTTCATTTCTTCACACTGACTTTGCTCCTCTGTAAAAGGGGGATAACGAATTACTATTTTGTGGCGTTGTTAAGAGGAGCAATGAGGTGATGTTTCAAAGTGTTTATGCACACCGCTGAGCAAGTCATAGGCCCCTCAACTGATGTGTTAAGTGGAGTAACACTATTAATGTAAGTATTACCCGGAATAAAGGAAGCATCAGTGGAGACTGGATGTTGAAGGAAGATTGGAGAGAAACTGAAAGGCAGAGCTTACAGGACTTGCTGAATGCCTGGATAGTGGGGGTGACGGAGCAGGAAGAGTCTAGCATGACACACAACACAAGAACTTGAGCTCTTCAACTACCTAACGCTCTCTAACCTCAAGAGCAAATATTTCACCAATATTGGCGATTAACAGATCCATCAGCGAAACCTTAGCTAGGCACTAAAAATATCTGTGCCCTAAAATCTTCTTTTATTTTAACTTACACAACAGTTGCTGAGGAGACCGCAGAGTTATCTTCCACATTTAGGTTCTTCATCTGCAAAGCGAGGCTGATGATAATGTCACAAATTACGGATACTATGTAAAAAGCTCCTAGCACTCTGCCTGAAATAGCACAGTAGATATTCAATAAATAGTAATAATAATTATAATCGCATTAGAGTTTTAGTATCATCCCAGAAAAAAGGGAAAGAGGTGATTGGAAAAAGAAATTTTTTCTCTCCCAAAGGAATAATATAAAATACAGCTAGATTACCACCACATTTAATTCAGATATACAATCTTCTGAATTTTAGGAAGAAACCTCTTTCCCCAGTTTATCATGGACTTAAAAACATATAGGCATATAGTAAAGTACCTCCTTAGGTAAATTAATTAATTCTACCAAGCGTACAGATGTATGAGTAGCTTGAGAAGATTACAGAGAGATCCTCCCCATGCTAAGGCTACAAAATCAGATACACCCAAGGCTGAAGTGGGTGCAACTATATTGTAAAACAAATATAATTCCTCATGATAACTGTACCATTTTAAGTATCTATTACACATTGCCTCAAAACGACACGCTTGTCCTTGAATGACATGTTCAGCAGGGAAAAGAAAAAAGCCAAAACATGAAACGCTTTATTTCTAACTCTTGCCCTACCTAATAAATATCTAAAAAGCATTATCTGTTAACAGTCTTCCCTCCCCGACCCCTAAAAGAAAGATCCTAAACATAGGGTGTCTTTTAGTCTTTCTGCCCCACAACCTCCAGTTGCCATTAGGAGAGAAAGGTTGTGGGAGGGAACAACCAAATGAAGTCGAAAAAAACAAAAATTAACATTGTGGAGTTAGTGACTTCAAGAGAAAATTACAGTTTAAGGGGAAATATTTCATGTATATTCTCTCCTGCGCACATCCCAGTCAAGGTAGCTAATCAAAAACAGACTGCTCCCTTAAAAAGTGCAAGGGGTGCAAGATGGAAGGGTAGAATCACCAGAAGGACCACAGGCAACCAAGAGTTAAAAGTTAGTGGCTTGACAAACACTTACGCAGAATGCTTTTCTTGTGCAGAAACTGAGAAAACACCGTCCACTGCTTCTCCCGCCCTTTGTTCCACCCCAGTGCAGTCCAGGAACCCAGTAAAGCTCTACTCTCGGCTCCAGCTGAACCTCAGAGCCTCATACCATCTGCCCACCGTCCTCAACCTAACCTGCAGTTCCCTTCGCTCAGAACAAAGGAGACGGCAGGGCCCTTATCAAAGTACAGAGTGGCAGTTCTTAACTTGGGGTCCCTGATGGGGATCCAGGGAGTGCACGGACACCTTGAAATTATATGCAACTTGTTGTGCCTATGTTATTTATTGAGCTTTTTTTCTGGTGAAAACATCCATTGCTTCATCACAAGCTCAAATGAGCCCTTGACATGGAAGAGCTTAAGAACCGTGGCATTAGACAGTCTTTGAACTGAAAACGTGTGTAATAGAGGCCAAAACTCCATTACCATCTAAGGTTGAGACCTTTATACTGAGTTCACACTGGAAGGTTTTTGGGACCCAGGGAATGGGAAATTTGGGCTTTCTGAGCACCAGGGGGAAGAGATGCACAGACCACCATGGTGGAAAAAGGAAAAACCACTCCTCTCCTCCAGATGTGTGTCACTGGCAAGAGTTTGTTCCCCAGTTGATTCTGAATCACAGGATTCTGGAACTGGAAGAGACCTCGTGGGCCCAGTCCTGGCTCTCCTGGGCCCAGGGAAGCTAAATATGGTCAAGGTCACACTCCTGGAACAGCGGCAGGTGGCCGAGCCCGCCTCCCTTTCTGTTCCCACCACACCACTGGGACAGAAAACAATTAAAAGACTCATCCATTAAAATACTTTTTTAAAAAAAGCCATTGAGTGGACGTGGTTAAATGCAATACTTACTTACTTATCACATCAAATATGGCAACAAAAATCGGTCTGTAGAGCCAAAAAGTAGACAGAGCTCCTAAGACCTGTCCAGGCGGGTGCTTTACTATCTGATCATTTGGAGCCTAATAAGAAATTGTCAATAAAATGTTCATCTGCAGAGAGACGGTCGCGGTAAAGCACACCATCTATTGACTTCCAAATGGCTGCTAGCAGTTCTTTGAGAATTCGATACTCTCAGCTGGGAAACACTTAAACCGGGTCCTTCCAGGGCTGAGATATACAAGAGACCATATGGGCCCAGCAGAACACTTCAAACAGGCAGCTGTATCGCTATAATTAAATCTGTAGTAGTCATGCTATTATTTATTTAGCAGATTTTTTTTAACGTACCCTTCACGGAGGTCTCTGAGAACATGTACCAGATTAGAACAATAGAGAACACTGAAGAAGCAGAAACAAGGAATCGAGGGGAAAATAAGGTTCTGACATGAAGGCAGGCGACAACCATACAGAAACTTCCTTGAGAGGTTCTTCATTCTGACTGAGCCACCGGTAGGTTATGATCACGTGCCTGACATGAATATTGACCTGAGGGTCCCTTCGCTCCTTTGTTCCAGGGTACGCTCCAGCCCAAAGCCCTGCCTGTTGTGTTGGAATTCACCCATGCCTTTCGACATTCCCCAAATCAGGAAATCTCAGAAGATCTCAGAGGCCCCACCCAATGACTATATTCCTAGCATTCCCGACATACATCATTTGCTTCTTCTTGAACACGAGAGTGAAAGAAAAAGCATTCAATATAATAATTAATTCAATGTCACCTCTGTCCACTCCCCTGGTCCCTGACAGAATTCATACTTCCTTCTCTGGATTAGGCTATCTAACATTCTACATTATTTACTGATTTCGTCTCGTAGTCTGTAACAAGAACCCCCAAAGAGCAGGCCCGGTGTGCTGTTCGTCTCTGTAGTCTCGATCCCCAATACAGCATTTTGTGCAAAGAAGGACTTAATAAAAACTTCCTAAGTCAATTAGTGATAAAGCTTTATTTCCTATACAATTCATCCTTATACTGAAATAAAAACTGCTTCCATAAAACACCCAACTGCCATTACAGCTTTATGTCTGGAGCAACAGACAATAAATCTGTTCTCTCTCACTGGAAGCAACTTTCATGAACTTCCTGCTCCTCAAGCCGTCTCATCTCTCAAAGTCTGGATAAGCTACTTCAATTATTCTTCTTAGGTTAGTGCCCAGGCATCTCGCTATGCTGGTTACCATAACCATATCTTCTCGACTATTTTTGAATAATGGGTACCTTTGAAAAATCTAAATCTGATGAAAGTCATTAACATTCTGCCCAAATAAAGTAGCATTTTTCAAAGGTTCTTATTCACTTCCTCTTTTGAGTTTACATGGTATACCTTTATTCTTGTTAAATTCCCCTGGTTTCGAGCCTGTTGAGATCATTCTCCATCTTGATTCTATTATTAATAGTTAAAATTTATATAGCTAACCCTGTCAGTTTCATGTCATCGAGAAATATGATAACAGGCCGGGCACAGTGGCTTATGCCTATAATCCTAGCACTCTAGGAGGCTGAGGTGGGAGGATCACTTGAACCCAGGAGTTCAAGATCAGCCTGAGCAAGAGCAAGACCCTGTCCCCTACTAAAAATAGAAAGAAATTGGCCAAACAACCAAAAATAGAAAAAAATTAGTCAGGCATGGTGGTGCATGCCTGGGGTCCCAGCTACCCAGGAGGCTGAGGCAGGAGGATCGCTTGAGCCCAGGAGGTAGAGGTTGCTGTGAGCTGGGCTGATGCCATGGCACTCTAGCCTGGGCGACAGAGCGAGCCTCTGTCTCAGAACAAACAAACAAACAAACGAAAAAACTTTTATAAAAATATGATAATCGTGCATTGTGTCCTAACCCAAATTGCTAATAAATCTTTCCAGCAGAGCAATCCAAGCTGAACAGGGCCATGGCGTTAGAAACTCCTCCCACTTTTACACTGCTTCTTAATCAACACACTCTGAGCACAGTTGCTTATCTAGCTAAGACCCCTCAGACAGTCACACAGCCCTTAGCTTGTCTAAATACTTAAGACAACATCTTCAGGACGCCACAGAAGCCTTACGACAATCAAGTGCTTTGCTCAGAAAATACAGTACATACATACACTGACATTCTTCTACTCAACATGCATAGCAATGATTTGGACCACAGGTTGGCAAACTTCTTCTGTGAAAGGCCAAGTAGTAAATATTTGGGGCGTTTTAGGCAACATAAAGTCGCTCTCACATTTTTTTTTTCTTTACAGCCCTTTGAAACTGTAACCATTCTTAGCTCACAAGCCATACAAAAACACATTACTGGCAGGCTATGGCCATGAGCCATCGTTTGCCAGGCATCGTCTTCTCAATTTTGAAGCAAATGGCCTAGTGGGGAAGACAAACATTTAACCAAAAATTAAAATACGCCATTACTGATAACGGTTGTGGTGTGTGGTAGAACAGAAAAGCATAACGTACAGTGAGAGCTCATAGCAGCAGGCCCCCCCCCAGAGTCCAGGGGTCACAGAAACCTTCCTTGAGGGGGTGACACTGACAAAGAAATAACAGGTGAGTACCAGTTTCCTGGATGGGGAAGAGCATTTCAGTCACAGAAAACAGCATGCACGAAGGCCCAAAGACAGGAGGGAGACCAGTACGGCTAGTGGAACTGAAAGAACACCGTGTGGTTGCAGTCAAGTCAACCATCTGTGAGAACCTTGCACATCAACTTTGGAGAGAGGCTTCAGGCAGGACAACACAGGGCTTTGAAGGTCATGCCAAGGATTCTGAGCTCATCATGAAGGCAACGGGTAGCCATCACGCAGTTTCAAGCAGTGAGTGACACTATCTGTGCACTCCTCCAGTGCGAAAGCCTGTCTTACATTTTCTACGTATCCTCTGTCAGCTTTCTACATTCTCAGGCTTAAAAATCGTAATGGTGTGTATGAATGCAAAAATAACTCAGTGCAATACCACAGACTGGCTCGTGGCTTGCTACTTTCAAGAAAGAAGAGGGGAAAGAGAAAATACCACCAGTATACAACTTTGCATATATACTCCCATGGAGCTATTTAATTTAGAATCATTCTAAATTGAGATCTAGTTTAATAAAAACAAAAAGTACACCAGTGTTCTATTTTGCTATTTTCTCTAGAACCTCTCCAAAAATTAAAGATACATTGCCTGACTTAGTGCTTTCTCCATTTCCGCTGACTGCTTTGTTCCATGGTTTGTCCTAGTCCCCTATTCTCAAGGAGGCAGGGGAAACAGGTGAGGAAAAGGAAGTAATAATTATTAAGTACCTACTCTGTGCCTGGTGTACTTCACATAGATCATCTTCTTTTATTCTCATAAGAACATGAGGAGGAAAAAAAAAAGAACACGAGGAGACAAGTTTTTTTGTTTAACCAACTTTTCTTTAAGACTCAGAGTATCAGACAAGTTAACTCAGCTAGCAAAGAGGGAAGCCAGGACTTGAACCCAAATCTCTAGGATTCTACAACTCGGGCTTTTCTGCCACGTTGAGCAAAAGACATCTCCTATTATCAAGAAAACTCTGAAATGGCTCTAAATCCTCTATCCTTTGATTTCAATCCTTTTCTCTTATTCTTTCCACACCAAGGTCTTACATACTGGGAGTTTAGACCACAGGGGCATAGAGCCCCTGCTATATACTAGAGAAGGGAGAAACTTCTAATAAAGCCTCTTATTTCTGTTGTTCTTGTTTTTTATCTTAATAAAACCTGTACATTATACTACTTCAACACATCATTTAAAAATGAAAACCCATATAGGATTCTTATAAGTGTAACTGGAAACCAAAACGTGACACGAATACAGATCTTTGTAAAGAACTAGCTGCACCCTACCCCTTTAATAGGAATTCTTTCAAGGAGTTTCGCAAAGATATTTGCTGATAGGAACAGCACTTCCATTTCCCCATGAAAATCCCTTCATGACGTATTTTTACAATGTTTTTATAATGTCCTGATGAAAAGAGCTACTCCACAAGAACTCTTCACTTTGAAAAAGAATTTCACAACTATTTTAAATAGTAGCGGCAGTTGTTATTTTTCTAAACAAGATCCTCCTTCTAGAAAACAGTGACTTGGAATGCCTTCTTGGATATCATAATTACAACGAGGCAGTCAATTATCCACCTAGTTTTTTCTAAATACAAAGCCTCCATGCAGAGGCTACTTATTGAAATTTCTGGAATTCTCCTTGTTTATTTCTTAGTTTCTCAAATAAGTTGATATTGAAAGAGGTTTTATCCATAAGTTTTATTTGCGAAACAATGAGTAATGCAATCAAAGATGCGACGAGAAAAAGATGCTTGTTTCATCTTTGACCAAAAGATTTTTCTGAAACGAGTCATCCTAATCCATAGCTGGATTTCAATTTGACTTGTTCTTGCTGACGTTCAATAATATTCTTGGATCATTACCTATAATGCTGTCCTTGGAATCTAAACTATAAGAAAAATGTATAAGCGAGACAGGGTTATAATATACAGAACTAATAAATTCGATAATACATCCCATTTAATGATAAATCCTTTCTGAGTCTGATCTGCATTACGCCTAATTTCACATTATTTCGTGTTATAAAAAAGGAAGTAGCTCATATCCAAGAGCAGACTGTTGTATGGTCCATAATTTGAAATGTGCTATACTTGAGAAAACTTAGCAATAGCATGTCATCTTGCAACAGAACATATTTCTTTGCTGACAGCTGGCTTTTCCAGCATGTCCTTGAGACACACTACAGTTTGTTTTAAATAAAGAAACAAGAAAGATTCAGTGTTTTCTTTAAACTATGTCAATCAGCCAGTTAACTATCTTCATTCAGTTTTCATTATGAGAAAAATGTGTAAATGGATTTTAACAAATGAAAGAGCAAACTATATTTGAAATGTTAGCATTTACATGACTTCCCTAAATGAAAAAAAATTAAAATGTATGAGATGGGCAAGAAATGTGCATTTCGAGCAACTGGTTAACCTAATAGAACATTCTGCTGGTGATCATGATAAGAAACACTAATTTTTAAAGCTACCAGAATGAAAAGATACAACAATAACAATACTTTGGGAATTTCTCTGAGAAACTCTCATGGTCATAGTCATTTTCTTAGACTTAAAAAAAAGTCCCTAGAGAAAGAACAAGTAGCCATCGTTAACATCAGCAACCAACACACAAGGCTCCTGCCTCTCCCCGAGCATGGAAGATGAGACATACACATAAAAAACAACAAACTAGTGAATCTATGTAAAGTGATGAATTTTTTGATGAAAATAGTAAATACTAGATGGCATTAGAAATTCAAGACAGAAGTAATTAACATCGACTGGCATGTTCAAGGAAAAGGCAGCACTTGACAAGTTCCAAAGTAAAGGTAGGACTTGGACAAGTGTAGAGGAAAAGAGATACTTAGATCCAACAGAAACATGCACGCAGTAACAATATTCATGGAAGGAAAAGCAGACACACTTCCCTAGAGTGTGGGTACAGTAGCACAGAGCAGAAGTTGAAAACATGAACTCCCAAAGAGCCAAATTAGCAATGCAAATTTAAAATACAAGGAATGGTGTCTAAAATGAAATTGATTTCCATCCCACCCAATCTTACTGCAAAACAAAACCAAATATAACAAGCAATAGCTCATTTAAATAACAAAAATCACAATGACAATGAAGATTTGTATAATATTTTAAAGTATATTTAGCACTTTCCTTTTCACACAACAACTCTGTGGAGAAGGCAGCTCGGACAGAATTATAATACCTGTATTATGAATCGGAAAAGCAAAATTCAGAAGAGTTAAGGTTTACACCATGCTATTTTTAAGTCTTGAAAGCTATTCCTGTGATCGGCCTAATGAAAAACTTCAATAATAATTGCTTTTTGCTCTTATCAGAAAAAAAATTTAAGGTTGTAATGATGTGTATCTATCAGACTAAATGACCTAGAGGTGACTATATCTATAGAGAGAAGGAAAGTCAGAGAATCATAGGGTATTTTAGGAAAGCACAAGTGAAGACCCGTAAATTAAGTGAGTTCTAACGCTTGATTATCCGCTGTGTTCTGTGGACAAGTCAACTAGCTAATCTAATCTACTTTTACTAAATCTACAGGTGACTCTAACCACACAAAAAAATTAACATTGAGACGTTGTTGTATTTCACCAAATTTGAGGAGTTTTAGGCCATTATTTCAAGGAATTCTAAAAGCCACAATACTTTCCATTTACTGGATGAACCAAGTCATGTATTTTTATTATTAAACTGCAGACACTTGCTTTCTAATTTATTTCTCCCATTTCTTACCTAACTCTTTATTCAAGGAAGAATGTTTGATTTGACTAAAACTCTTATCTTCTGTTCTTTTTGTTCTCTAAAATGTGAAGATGCTCCTAAAATCTTTGGCTTCCCTTTGATTGATGGCTTGGCCCACACAGTTACCTTGTCTTTCCCTGAACTCCTGCTGCACTTTGCTGACATTCCCACACAGCTTATTTGGTGTGAATAATCAGCTAGATATAAACTTACAACCTGAGATCACCATTATACTTTTTTTTTTTTATGATATCAGCCTTCTCTCACTGACCCCCGCCAATCCCACCCAGGGTATGGGCACACAACATTGAGTCTTTTTTAATGACTGTGGCAGCAGAAACGTCCATCCATTCACCACAAGATCCTTAAGAATTTTTTTAAATTATTGAATTTTTTTAAATAGTAATTCTGGTGATCAGCCATTTAGCCTGTGTGCCCCAAAGACAAATCAAAAGCCAGAAACTTACCAACCGGACACCTGTCTGCTTCACTGTGGCTTGGGACCTAAAAGAGACCCTAATCCAAATAGGCAGAATCCATGATATTCATCAAGAGCACAGACACTGGGACCAGAATGCAGCTCTAACACTTAGATGCTATTTAACTTTAGGGAAATTACTTAATCTCTGCGTGCCTTAAGTTTGCCAATATAATAAAATAGGGTTGATAGTACCCATCCCAAAGCATTAGTGTAAGTAGGTGTAAATCTATGTTACTTGTTAATTATTCCTTACCTAGGAATAGACTCAATGCCATCAGATAGGGCCACTGAATGATAAACAGTGCAGCCAATTTTGACGTTCAAAGCTTAAAATGGCTCCCTATGCAATGACTAAGTTACTTTCTACCTCCTGTGTGTATGCATGGAAGACTGATTAAGCAGGAACGTCAGCTTGGTATGATTAACCACTGGCTTTCAGACTGCAGAAAAAGTGACTGCTGCCCTTTTAACACGGTGGCAAAAGAGAAAGAAGCATTGTTGTTTTCAATTCAGTTCACCTCTAGGGAGTGCAACCAGATCATTGGTGGTAGCACACAGAGAAATCAGGAAGCTCTGTTGGGGACTGATAAGGTCATGAGATTCTGCAGAGGCAAATAAATCAACTAGCCACTGGCTCAATCAGACCAGTGAGCTGGGAACAGTGGGAATCTCTTCTCTTTCTAAAGAAGAGCAAGAAGAACTTCCTCCCGTGGTGTGATCTCTTCATAAATTTACTCTGCAGAGATTCCCTACTGGGAGGGACATCGGGAAGCATCAGAATTTGCAAATATGCCTCCACACGCAAAGGATGGTTGGCTGATCTTTTTATTAGCTGTTTCAGATGACAACACTCTTTCAAAGCTCCTGACAGAGCACTCCAGGTAAGGTCTAAAATTTTTGATTTAACTAACTGTATAATCTGGACGTATGTGCACGTAAAATGCTCTTGGGACTTAGCGGGAAGGAAGGAAGGAAGGAGATGCAGATCCAAGCTGCAAATGTGTTGAATTATGCTCCATAGAGAACACTTGTCTAACTCTGCTTGCAATTTTTCTTTTTGTTCCAAATGCTGACCACCAAGAAGGGCTCTTGAGATGAAGCCATTTGTGGTTGCCAAGGAAATTCCCACAGAGCCTGAAAAGCTCTCTGAGAGCTGGGAACAGCAACACCTCGAGCCGAAGCAGTGAGAAACGTCCAGGTGGCCAAGTCTACGGCCACTGCCTTTTTCACCTCCCTATCTCACAATACAGGTGATCCGCCAGCGTGGACATCCAGTCAGACCACGAGAAAACCCAGTTTTAATCTCCGTTATTTTAACCTTCTGACAAAAGCCCCCAAAGTAAGCAGGGAGGCAGATGCTAGCTACCGAGATTCTTTTCACTTGTGCCGAGTCGGTATGCTTTTAGTGGAGTGAATCATAAGGAAGAAACTCAAAACCGACTGGCAAACAGTATCTTAGCAGGGGAGGAGGATTTATTAAAGTGTGGAAAAGATCTAGGACACAAGTGGTATAATCTTTTGGGAAGGTAATTGGATTGGTAATACACGGTGACCCAGCGATTCCACTTACAAAAATTTCTCCTCCAGAAATACTCATGAAAGAATGCAGAAAAATCAAAATAAGGATATTTCTTAAGGGCTTATTTGTAACCAAAGAACTGAAAATAACTCACGATCTATTAATAGAAGGTCATTTCAATAAAATGCGATTTATGTGTACTGTACAGCCTTTAAGAAGAATAAGGTAGGTATCCATGGTATTGTTAGTTTAAAAAAAAATCAATTTGCAGAACAATATAATCCCACTTTTATCAGAATGTATCAAAAAAGTCCAGAGGACCCTATATCAAACTGCTAATGGTGGTTATTTTGAAGGGTTACAATTTGAGAATTTCCATTTTCATTTTATCCATTTTTGCTTTGTTTAAATATTACAGCAATCTTGTATATTTTTGAATCAGAAAATCCTAACATTACAAAAAAATTATAGATATTAACATGTAACTATAGCAGGTAAAGAATGATCCTATGTATATATTTACAACCAGTATAAAGTTTTTTTAACCATGCTCTTAAAGTGTTCATCGTAAGATATTACACTTTTCTGGTTTCGTAACAATTTGCCACTTCCAAGAGGAAAAATGTCTGTTTGTTTAGGAGGACTGGGTGAGAATTAGGTAACTGTGGCATGAGAGCGTATCGCCATCAGAGGTCATTGCTGACGGCATTCTACTGCTCTCTGCAATGTATTCTGAGTGTATTCGTGATGTTTGTGCACAGGGAAAATGCTACATACTGAAAAGAGAAAAAAGTGACGTCGAATATAAAACATGTAGTTTATTATTTAAGATACGTAATAACTACGGTCCCTTTGTTAGACGTCAAACACAGGGCTGCAGTGTTCCCGCAGGTCAGGTAAGAATGTGGCACAAGATGCCCTCTTGCTGCTCCGTCCTATCCATACACACCCTGACGCTCCTTTCTCAACCATAAAGACTAAGAAGGTTGTCACTGTCACCATTCCTTTAGTGAGGTCCCCAGTGAAGGTTTCATGGGTCACGTGACATTAGCTGCGTGGCGAGCCAGCTGTCGGCCAACGGTAGCACCAAGAGGACTGCGGGTATAGAGACGATCACTCGAAAACCCAATCTCACCTCTCTTGGTGGTCTTCGCCCACTTCTAGTACATTAAAATATTTTTAATAATTAATAGTAACCAATATAATTAATAGTACATGGAAAACAGTTGAGCTAGGAAAGTCTTTTTCTTTCTTACGATACCTCCATGGCACAGAAGAACTTCCTTTGCTGATAGCAATAAAGTCTTAACATCTATGGCTAACACATTAATAAATTGGTTCTTGTGGTCTGTGAGCTCTCATTTTAATGCACAGAGGTATGCATACAATATTAATATAGAAACACCAGATGATCTAGAACATTGGCAAATTTCTCCATCCTATCATACAGCATCTCCAGTGATCTTTTTAAAGTGTAAATCAGAATATACAACTTGCCCAGTAAAAATCCTAAAATAGTGTCTCATTTCACTTAGAATTAAAAAAAAAAAAGAAGAAGAAGGTCCCCTGCTTATTGTCCCAATCTCATCTACCACTGCACACCTTGAATCCAGCCACTTTGGACTCTTCTGTTCCTTGGATACACCATATTCATTCCTCAGACCTCTACTCTTGCTTTTTGCTCAGGCTAGAAACCTCTTCTCCCAGCTCTGCTCCTTGTTGGCGAACCCTCCCACCTAAAACAATCTTCCTGTACTTCTCCGCATTACTCTGCTTTATTTTCAAGACAGCACTTACCAACAAGGGAAATTATCCTATTCATTTACTTGGTTTTGTTGTTTACTGTCTATCTCTTCCCAAAAGCTCAGAAGCTCCATGAGACAAAAGACGTATCTTTTTCACTGACCTCTGTAACCTACTATTAAGAGAGAACACTTTCTAGCACAGAATACACATTTTGAATGAATTCAAGTCATAGCAGCATACAGCTATGAAGTGATTTAAGAGTTCAAATTTATCGTAGCTTCAGTTACTTTGAGTTACCATAGTTCTAAACGTTGTGAGAGGTTCCCTTTTTTCCTGCCTGAAAACACATGATAGAGCCCAGTTTACTTCAAATTGCATTATCTGCTTCATTTTAAAGTTGACACAGAACCAAAACTGTAGTGACTAAGGAGGTCTGAGGACTGGAACCACCTCCTCACAACACGTCTTTGTTCTCGGATTTTCACAGATGTGATTCCATTTGGAGCTCTCCTGACTTAGTGGTGTCTCACTGCTCCCTGAAAACATGCTAAAGACAAGTATTACAACCTCAGAAAACGTGAGCCTTCCTTAGTCACTGCACCCCCTCTGAGGGCTGAAGTAAGACCACCCGTGCTAAGTGTGAACTGCCGGGCTTTTTGGCTGAGCTGTGGGGAAAAAAAGGAGGTGCTTTTGTATAATACTTTGCTGTCAGTGTGATTATGAAACCATGATCAATGCTAAGGCAAGCTTTTGTGAGCCCTGGCATGGAAATATGCCTTCAAAATCATGAAAGAAGTCAGCCATCTCAGCTGGACTAGGTTTACTTACACCTGTATCACGTATGTGTAAGCGAAGGACTGGGGTCATTCAGTCACAGAATGTTTCCTTCTAGATTTCATTTTCACATAGTCATGGCTTTGCAACTTCAAACCTATATGTGGTTTCACCCTCTTACTTTCTGACAAAATATTTAAATTCAGGTCCCTTTCTGCAAAATACCAACATTTCAAAAACAAGAATCAAGGCAGCCAAGTATCTTTATAAATCATAGGCAACAGGTGGTGCTGAAAATGATTACAATATACTGTAGACATTAAGCTTAGGCCAAATTCCACCAGGATTCCTATGGAAGATTCTCAGATAAGCTAGTTAAACAATGATTATCATGGAAACAACAACCAGATAAGCAGTTACAAGGTTACAGGGCAGTGAGCTTCAAGTATCTCCCTGAGAATCTGTTAAGATATTTCTGTATCTACTACACCCACTGCAATCTACAGGCTGCAATTTCCCTTAAGGTTGGGCCTGTAATTGTGAGATGTTATTGCACTACTAACAAATTTTTAAAAAGTCAACTCTTTAAAGGCATTGTACCACTAAGCACAAGAGGTAAAGCTAAGAGGTAAAATGATGGGAAAAACTAACTTTCTTATCCTCATAGCTGATTCCATATTCACATGAAAACTGGAACTAAATCCACTCCATTTGATGAGCCCCGATCCCACGTGCATGCAAATTTGTAAAATAACAGAAGAAGAGTAAAGGGAAATGGGAAAACAAATTAATCTAAGGTAATCAAGAAAGACAACTAGACGATGTGTAAAACAAAAAAAAACTCCATGGCAACAAAATAGAAGAGATTATTTGTGTAGATTTACAACTAGATGAACTCCAGATGTATTTTTTTAAATCTATGTCCCCACAGGTGTTTTTCTGCTTAATAAATATAACATCCAAGTTGGAATATTGTTGACGCATTGACTCACCTAAATTTTGGCTATGCTCTTCTGCTGTTAACTATTTTGAGCTATTTCTCAATAAAGCAGCCGCTACTGAAATCTTAAGTACATAGGCTTGGCAGAGCCTGAAAAAAAACTGCAGTCCACAGATTTGTTTCTTTTGTTTTCCCAAAACAGAATCTCATAAAAAAATAGGCCCTCAAATTCTGTCACTATGTAGCTGTCAGAAAGAGCGACTCTGTTCCTCTTATAACTCTGAACAGTAAGCCCATTTCTTGTGCTACTGGGAGGTTAGATAGCTCCAGGAAGTCGCAGGACAGCATCACAACTGTTCAAATTGTATCCAGGCAGAATAATCAGTCAATCAGAAATTTCAGTCTTGGTCGGATGGAAGTTTTTTGGGCCAACTTGGACAAGCATACAGAACGAGTTTGACTTTATTGCCAAGATCACTTCCAGGACATTGGCTAATTAATTATAAAAGCTTTTTCAAAACAAATTTGAGCCTGGCAACCTTTTTTCCTACTCAGAGAAAAAAAGGTTAAAAAATAAAAGCCCAGTTTACCATAGCTTCGTCTTTGTTTGTGAATTCATTTTTCTTTTTTTTTTAATCCTAAAATGATACAGGAGCTTTTGTATTTTAAGTTACTAAAATGGTAGGTATAGATACTGGAAGTATTAGCTTGATTTCCTTCTGTACCGTTGGTTGTAGAAGACATCATAGATCAATTACAAAGCTGTTCTTCAAACTCTTTGAGAAGAAACAAAGAATGGAGTCTCTTCCTCTTTTGAAAAGGGAGAACTCATGGAATTAACCATGACTACTGTAATAGATACAATTTACATGGATAGTTGCTCTTCTAATGATAATATATTCATTAACCTTCATTTTCTGGCTCTGCCAACAAAAGAGACTAAAACTGCTGGATTAAATCATCCTGGCTTCATCTTAACATGAACCCTGATGACTATGAGATGCTAGTGATAGGTACCAAAAATTCTGGTTTTAAGGACTCCATGTATACAGGTTTTATAGCAAAATCGATATCCCCAAATCATAATGTTCCAACATATTTCCTCAACTACTGGAATCAAAAATCTTACACAGTACACATCTTAAGCCATCAGACTTCCGCATACGCCCAGATGTGAAGAGACCAAGAAGTTAGGAAATTTCTCTCAGCCAGCACTTACCAGCTGCTTAGTGACAAATTCCTGGCAAGAGGAGTGCTGTCCTTAATAAAAGAAGCCTTCCTCAAAAAGTCCATCAACCTGATGGATTCCTAACCTAATAAGGATACTTCCTTATCCAGTATTGAGACTCCTGGCAAACTGTGCGTGGAAAATACTGAATAGAGACAAAATGTGCAAACAGCCTGGAGGGAACTTCTAGTGGCCCGAGTTCTCCCTTTGCCACTACAGGTATGTACCTACGAATGTATCCAGTATTTCTAACGATCTTCTCCCTGATCATTTCAAGACACAGGCAGATGAAAGGAAGGTGACATATTAGCATTTCAAGGGGGCACAGCTCAAGAAGCTGAGAATTTGTCTCAGCGTGAGGGGGAGGAAAGTCAAGAAATTCGTCCTGATCCAAGTAGAGAGTCCCTCTTCCAGGGAAAACATGAATGATGAAGATAAGAAGGACAATACCAGATTTCAGAGGATCTCGAAAGTCATATAGGAAATTCTGAACTGAACTTGACAGGAAGCCATTTTTTCAATCCAGTGTAGAACAATGAAGGCGATAATATGAGAAGTATCTTGACTTGAGAGAAAATAGGGATTAGGAATTAATTCCAAATGCTTTTGTAGCAATTTAGATCTGAGACAATGGAGGCCCTATCAGGGTAGTGCTGGGGAGGGAGGGAAGGAAGGAAGGAAGGAAGGAATCCAAGAGCCATTTTATATGAAAGAATGTAATGTACTGTATACCTCTCCTGTACTTTATAGAATTCGCCAAGGCCTATAAACCTCTGTCGCTACTATAAGTGTTGCTAGGTTAAGAGGAACATCATCATAAATATGACTTTAAAAAAAAACACAGGAAAAAGTGAAAAGAGGCATTTTCAAACTCACCTACTTTGTGTGTGTGTATGACAAAGAGAGAGAGAGAGAGAATAAGGTCGCACAAATTATAAACAATCGTTCCGTGTTATCCATAGAGGATTGGTTCCAGGACCTCCCTTGAATATCAAAATCTCAAGTCCCTTATATAAAATGGTGTAATATTTGCATAAAACCTACACACATCATCCTACGTAATTTAAATCAGCTGTAGATTACTTATAATATCTAATACAATGTAAATAGTTGTTATACTATATTAATTAGAAAATAATGATCAAGAAAAAAGTCTACATGTTCAGCACAGATGCAATCTTTTTTCAAATATTTGCTATCCACAGTTGGTTGAATCCGTGGATGCGGAACCCACAGCTAGGAAGGCCAACCATACAATTAGCATATCAAGCATGAGACCAACTAGAAACACTCTTCTATTATATCAAAAGACAAAATAGTAAGTTATAAGAGCGAGAATCATATATCTGTTTTTCTGAGGCGAGTCCTATATTATTGTTTCCATTTAACAGAGCAGAAACCCAGTGTCCATCATCACATGGCTAGCCAGTTTGGGAAGAAGCACCAAGACCAAATTGTCTTGCTTCATGTTCTCGCTCTTTCCAGCATATGCTACTCTCTCTACAGCCCTGGGGAAACAGGCCAGGACTTCTGTCATTTTTAAAATATGCTGCTTTCATTTCTTCGAAGCTTGGAGGATTTTTTATTTAGGAAGCATACTTTTATAAATTTCAATATACTATATTCTTAAAATAAAATCTCCCTCCACAGATACCCCACCCGACTGGAAAAAACGGCACAGTTACTTGATACCATATTCTCCTCCAAAGAAAGCGAACAGAGATTCACAACCTGATTGCTCTTCATTTCAAGTAGGCGACTTGCTGTATGTTTTAGCACACAAATGAGTACGCAGCCAGCGAGACAACCGAACTATCACTCCCTTTGCCTGAAGTATCCTCCCAAATTGTTACCATTTGTCGGCATTTCTCAGCCCTTTATCGTTTACCAAAACACTTTTTCATAAATTGTCTCCTTTAATCCCCACGATAAATCTGAGTCTGAGAAGATTACTGTTTTAGAGCTGAGACAACTGTAGCTCCAGATGTAAACTGTCCGAGAGGACACACCAGGGAGGCTTCAGGAAAGATGCAGCTTCTGCTCTTCTGACCCCAGCTTCCTTCATGGTCTCTCCCTCCTTCAGAAAAAGTGCAAAGTCCCCTCTGCACATGACGGTCCCTCATCTCTAACCCTTTTCCAGCGTCTCTCACATGCGCATCACCTTACGTTTTAAAGAAGCAAGCATCCTGTGCTTACCTGGTCCTTCTCCGGCTTATCAGAAATGTCATTCAGACTGGAGGAAGTCAGATTCCTATGGGTCATGGCTGGGCTACCTGGAAAAACACAAGTAAACTCTAATTAAAGACTCCTTGTCCACAACACAAAGACTCCACAAACACTAGTAGATGATGATGGGAATGGTGATGATGCCTTTAACCACAATAGGATTCTCCTGAAGAGTGTTCCACAGGCTCAGTTAGAGTATGAACATAATTAATGAAAAGTATGTAAAATCCCAAATGCCTTAAGATTTATTGCCTGGTTCTACTTTAAGAAAAGTTAAACTCTGAAAGCAACTTCCAAAACAATTAGCACAAAAATAAATTTACTCCTGGTTTGGTTCACTGTTTGTCACTGCTCTTTACACACGTGCCAATCTCCCTGGTTTTCTTTCCTTTTTCCAATGCCTGCAGAGATCAGCAATTTCTTCATCTTCAGCAGAGCTAGCCCAGGATATGGGCTCAGGTCTCCTCTGCCACAGGCCTCACCAGTCCTTCCTAGGGTACCACTTGCTCTGACCCACGTGAAAAGCCACCTGCGTTCTGCCTAACACGTTGATCAGGAATATTTCTCCTTAGTGGGCTCCTGATCTAGATTCCCTTGCCCTCTGTCTCAAAGTAGTGTTATCGCAGGCTGCCTTCCCCCCCTTAATCTGCCAAACGTCTTCTTTAAGTCAAAGCATGGATGTTATCAGGAATACTACGTGGAAACCAATCTCCCTGTCAACACAGCAGCTGTAGGTAAGATTCATTGGTGAGCCATCCAATGATTTCAGACACTGTCATACACAAATAGAGAGGAAGGACGTCTAGAACAGCCATAGATCATTTTCAAGTACACCATGTTAATCAACAGAATGCCGAACTTTCATTCTGCAGTTGGACCTGAAATTTCTGGGCTTGCTAAGCAAAAGAGTAACTCTTCAAAGCCAAGGTGTTTGACCCAACCTCTGCAGGGTGCTGAGTAATGCATTCATCCTTAATCCTCAGCGATCTGACTCAGGCTGGTCTTCACAGCAAGAGGACAAGGGTTGAAAAGAAGCACAAAAGTTCTAACCCAGCTTCACATTCGCTTCCAAATCATTCTTTAGTTTACAGACTCGAATTCCTTTGGACAGAAACTTCAACATATAATTTAACAAAAGACTAAAATCTACTCCCAATAAGTTAATGTCTGTATAACAGCAGTTCTTTAAATAATATAATTCCTTTTAACTGCTAGATCAGAAAAATTATAATTTCCTTGAGCTGACAAGACAGGGTATTTTCCACTCTGCTGCATTTCATTGAGTAAGCATGGCCTAGATCTCTTAAATCTTTTACCTGGTAGGGTGTTTTCCCTAGGAAATTTGAGCCCAAGGCATTATTCAAAAGAAAGTAACATCTGAAAATGTGCTTTATGAGCAAAATTAAAAGAACCCCTTTAAAGGTCCCATTTTTTTCTTTGAACCACATACTAGATTTGCAGTGTTCACTCAATACAAAAGACACCAGGTACAAACTTGAATGCCCCCCAATCATGCTGGGATTGAAACTGATGGAAAATGATGAGTGAATAGAATGTTACACTTTACATTTAGAAACAAAACCAGTTATTTGGACTAACTGGATAAAAGTTCTGCCTGAATAAATGAAGAAATCTGAATTACACATTCTTAAATCAGTGAAGCCTTAGCAATCCTAATCATAAGTCAAAAGTAGCTTATGTAAGTGAATGGGTAAGACTAATTTCTAAACATCAAATTAATTATACGTAAATGGCAGTATTAAAATAATTTTAAAGCAGATTTTCATTAAGTAATTTAAATTTCCTGGGCAATAGCCTAAAGTCATTGATTTGTTTTGTAAACTCTTTATAAACACTGCAAAGGTACATTTCAGCTCAAGCACTCTCCTAACTGCTGCAAAATCTGAATAGATAGAAGCCAAATTAATAAAGATTTTATGAGAATGGTAAACTTGATAAATGTGACAACTTTTCCAAGAAACCTTATATACTGTCTCATCATTCCTCTCATTTCTGAAAGACAGTTATTATGTGTCTATCTAGAGTTATATTATGTAAGGGGCAGAGAAAGGCACAGGTCCAAGAAAGGTGCAGGAACCAGCCACTGTAAGAGTTTGCTAGTCAACACTTCCAGGTAACTAAGCAAAATGATCAGCATTTTTCAATCTTTTCCTACCTCCCTCCCTACCAAACTCTCCCTGCCCCAAACACACACTCCACAAGACCTTGAACCAGGGACAAATCCTTCCCAGTGCTCTAAATCAGTGGCTCCCAAAGTGTGGTCCCCAGACTACCAGCATCTACACCACTTAGAAATGCAGATTCTTGGGACTCACACCAGACCAATTCTATCAATACTCTGGATATGAGGATCACCAACAGGGGTTTTAACAAACTCTTCAGGTGATTCTGAAGCATGCTAAAGATCCAGAATGACTGCTCCATCTAAACTTGTCGTCTTAACAGAATCTATCCTAGTCGGAATCTGAGTTGAAAGAGGCATATATAAGTTGGAGGGGTATAGACAGAGGAATAATTCAGACAACTTTGCCCTCTTCCAAGCCACTGCTCTAAACTATCATATCTCGAGCGAATCATTAAATTAGCACCTTTGCCACATAAACACACAAAAAGGATCATATTTGGCTGTGCCTCTGAATCCTCACCTAAACAACCAAATAAATAACTTTGTTTTGGAAACTCACTGTTTCAACAACCTTTTCCGGAAGCATGTCACCCAAATCAAAGAAGAAAAGGACAAGAGCCAGAAGAGATTACAAACCTGATTATATGTAGGAATCAGAAATCTGTGTGTGGCATTTTAGCTAACCTGGGAAGAAGCTGTTACATAACAGGCCCCTAACAATGTTCTATTGGAGATATTTTGCACGTGACATTCAATAAGACACACTGTCAGAATAAACCACTGCTTTCTATTTAGAGTTTTGGCCTATAAATAAACTCATTCTACCGCAATCCTGAGTGAGTGGGGAAAATAAAGGAAAATGTCACCTAGTACCAAAAAGGTGAAATACAAGGATACCCTAAAGTAAGTTACTTCTCAGCAGGTGGTCATTCATTCACCCAAAGCTACAACTAGTAGGCCCTTTTCATCTAAAATCCAGGGTATACAAATGTCTTAGGATTCTTCTTGGTCCAAAGAAACTTTTTTTTTTTTTAATTTGATTTTATAAAAAAGAAAAAGAAAAAGAACCAGTTTTAAGTGCATAGTCATAATTTCCATATCACTGTTCTCTGGCCATAAGGAAAAGAAAGCTTTGGAGAATCACATTTTCAAGCAGTTTCACACAATCAAAAACGATTTCATTTTCAAAGTACCCACTTGGCAGGTACATAGTGTTGCTACAAAAATCAATTACATTCTGTACTAAGTTTGAAAATCATTGTTATTCTGTAGCATACATGTAGCAATTCATAAAATCCTTTGCAGTTATATCTACTAGATACAATCAAAGGGGTGAAGAGATACAACATAGAAAAGGATGATATTTGAATGTGTACAAATTAAATAGAATATGTAAATATTATATAATACAATGACACATAAACTGCTCCCTCACCTCATACCTCTATAATAAGCCAATAAAGGACCCAGGGACAAGCTAAAACAAAGATCTCATGGCCTATGAAATAAACTGGGTCTTGTATTCTTACTCTAAATTACATGTTTAGCATAAAAAATAACTAAGGTAACTTACATATAACAGACATATAAGTGAATCTGGTTGTTCATGTCATAAAATTTGGAGGTATGGGTTATGATTTGCACTGCTTGGGATCACAAAACTAATTATAAATGTAGTTTCAGAATAATGTATGTTATGTGTTCTGTATCCCCACTGATCCATTGATCTACCTTTTTTTCCCTCCTTTGTTGATATAACAAACCTACTAGAAGATGTCTCTATCCAAAATCAATGGTCAACTAACCTTTTTGCACACTTGGTACTTTAACTTACATTATCTTACTTAATCCTCATATCAACACTGTGGGGTTAGTATTATTATTACCACTTTATGATAAATAAATGAACTTCAAGAAGGTTAAGTTCATGATCATGGCAACAAGTGGTAAAACTATAATTTAAACCTGGATCTCTTAATAGCAACCCACTGCCTCTGAGAAGAAAACTGATCTATGTTCTTTACATAAACATAAACTTCATCATGTCTAATGAAGAGAAAATGTAATGTACAACCACAAAGAATATAGTCTATTTCCATACCAATTATGTGCAGTATAACATTGCTAAGTATGTTTAAGGCAGATATGTTCTTGGTTTCCAACTTAGCTGTTCCCAAAGACAGAGTTTGTATTTCTTTACTTCTTCATTTTCATAAAGAAAAAATACTGAACTCAGATACTCTCTTTGCCACTGTAATTAAATAGCAGCCCCAAATCAAAGCTCTGTGACAAAGAAAAAAGGACGCTAATGGCAATAGCAATATAATTATAAAAGAATACTGCATGCTTCTGATTGTCTTAATTCATAGTCGTAGCCAAGTGTTAGTAATATTCCAAGAAATACACATGCGCAATTCTCCATTAGTTCCATATTGGTTTTCCAGATTTCAAGTTACTTCAACTACAATTTCTTCCCATTTCACCCACTAAAAACAGGAATACAAAGGGACAAAGAGAATAAATCACTCAGGATATTTACAATGAGTTTGACTGAGAAAGTCTAAAAGGAATGGCTAAAAGATACACTGGATTTTTGTCAGACCAGTTTCCTAGTTTTCCATGGTAGTATGTTCTCAAGAGCTGTCCCCACCAAAAATAATAGCAAAATAAGCATGTCATTAAGACCCTCAACCCATTCCCATTCACCGCCCCCCAAATAAAATGCAAAAATATTTAAAATGTAAATGTCAGACTAAAGAAAGTTAAAAATATCATCATCAGTCAGAAGGAGCCCTTTGAAGGAATTTCATAACTAAGAAAAAAATCAATTTGGGTATTTTTGCTTATTTCGTATTTAGTTGTTTTGTTTTGTTTAGAAGGTTTTTATTGTCTGTTCATTTTGATTTAATATAATGTAAACACTAATAGCCTAGAGCCAAGGCCCTTGGTTTTTCTTGTTCACAGTTATAGCCTTAGAGCCTGACATCAGTGGCACTTGATAAATATTTATGAATGAATAATAGTGACTGAGGATCATTTTACCTCCATTTGGAGTTATTACTATAAACACTACTGTGCAAAGTCCGTCTCCCACGGAGGGAGATGCTGGGTGCACAGTCTGAGAGCCTTCAGACTTGGAAAGCCCAAGACTAAATAAGTAAGAGGTTTGTAGCTGGCCCAGAACTAACAGAACCAAAAGACTCTGCCAAACTGCCCAAAGCCAGTCGGCCAGCAGCAGGACGACAAGAAATGATAAAGGGGTGAAAGAGAAACTCTCTGCAAAGGAAGCATCGGGAGGTGAAGATGGAGGAGGAGTGAGGCAGGATGTCAGCTCAAGGAAAGCAGAGCTTGGGCACAGAAAAGCCGGGGAAAACTAAAATAACTCAAGCATGAGATTGTCTTGGAGAGAAGACATCAAAAGGCCCAAATAACAATCAAAGTACGTGAGTAGAGTTCTAGCCAAAAACTGACGTCATTCGTAATGTTTGGGACAAAGATAATGGAGAGATGTCCTTAGTGGAGAGATGGGAGCGTGCAAAAGCCAAATCATAGTGCAGCAAACACCCATGTTTCTGAGGCCTCACAAACACTGGGCGCTTTTTCTAAAGACCGTTCTCTACCCTTCCAGACCTCTGCTGGCCACGCTCCCCTTGATAATTGGTTTAACCTCTGCTTCCTTGACCCTGTTCTCTCCCCGCCTTTTAAAATTTTCTGACTACTCTTGTAGGCTTTTCCTAGGATTCAGTGTTAGGTCTCAGACATCTCAATGTCAAACACACGAGGTTCATCTCTTCTCATACTTTTGAATTCCAACCAGCAAAAGCAAAATGCTCTAATTCATGGTGACTCCTATTCTAACAACATTGCACTAGACATTTAATTTTTATTGTGATCTAAAATAGGCAGCTGAATTTTTATAAAAGCATTTCATTCTCTTTCTCACGCATACATATATTAATAAGACGTATAAAATCTCCACTCAGCTGAGAAAGCACTCAGAACATACAAAGACTGGCAAACTTACTAAATGGGGAAGTCCCTATAAAGCACTTCAAGGAATCTGTGGTCTTTGTAATTACAGCATTTGTGATTCCTTAGTTCTCTGCGTCTCACATGTACACACATATACATGAGCACACACATATACAAAGACATACACCCATGCACACACATACACGATATAAAACTATGAACAAAAAAATATTCCATCCAAAAAATGTGGATGGAAGTACATAAAATAATGTGCAGCCTTCTTATCTCACAAACATAGAAAGAGAAAAGAACAGTATCTTCAGCAAGCTTCTGCCAACCTGTTAAATGGAAAGTGGGAAAGGCTTGTCAGTGGCAGGATACAACTGAAGTAAGTGAATTCCTTGTGCCTTCCTTCCAAACAGGCCCTGTCCCAGAGCGATTTTCACTGAATTTTCACCCCTGAGCCAAGGTGAAGAGGAATTTCAGGAGGTTCCTACAGCTACATCATTCCAAGGACATGCACCAGTATCTGATTTGATAAGTTTGGTCTACTTTCCTGGATATATATGTAGACATCGCATCCAAGATACAGGAAAATTTCACTGATTCAGATTAAAAGAGGAATTTTCTGATTTGATGAAGTATCTAAATTTAAAATATTTTAAGAAGGCCACTAATTCAAGATGGTAAACTTAGCATATGACTTAGTGAATGGGTTTATTTCTTCACCCTTCCTAGATGCTTTTACAATGATAGATTAAAAAAATTTTTTTTAAGTATAAAGACACATCAGTGAAAAGAACTGGTAGAAGACCCACACAAACGAGAGACTATAAAAACTTTCTGGAAGAGGAAGAGTAGAACCTGACACCATTTATGCTATTTAGAAATTGCAGGTGATATATATGCAAAGGGACATGGAGTCAAAAAAGAGAAGACCTTCCCCACAAAACTCTGAAGAAGCTCCGCACTGGAAGATTCCAAGTACAATGGAGGCAGAAGTAAGGCTCGCAGGGATAAATTCATGGAAAGTCCACGTACAGAAAGTTTAACACCCCCTCATTGCAGCCAAAGCATTCACACTGTGGGGCTCTGCTAAGAAGTACTCAGAAAAGACCAGGGCAGGCTGGGCATGGTGGCTCACACCTGTAATCCTAGCACTCTGGGAGGCCGAGGTGGGAGGATCACTTGAGGTCAGGAGTTCGAGACCAGCCTGAGCAAGAGCGAGACCCCCGTCTCTACTAAAAAAAAACAGAAAGAAAGTATCTGGACAACTAAAAATACATAGAAAAAATTAGCCGGGCATGGTGGTGCATGCCTGTA
>RJWJ010013550.1:0-39666 GCA_004363605.1 Indri indri | reverse complement strand
TACAAATAAGATCATTAGTGGGTAGAGAATTTTGGTAAAAATGCTAAATAACTGTTCAACAAAATCTGTTTTTCTCTTATGCTATAGTGATAAAATTGTGGCTAGGCACATGGTTGTCTGGCTAGACCACAATTCTCTTTCTTCCTTTTAGCTGTGGCCATGATATTAATTTCTCACCTATGAATATTTGGGAAAACACATGCTGCTGACAGGTTAAGAAAATAGATATCAGTCTTACATGTGCTGTGGTCTCTCTTTGTCCTTCCACTGGCTAGTACCACTTATGATAGATGCTAACTTTAACCTGGAAGATGATACCCATTCTTGGAATTTTTGCAGAAAGGAAAATAAACATCTATCATCCTTAAGCCATTATATTTTGAAGCTCTGTACTGAAGTACTGTAGCTTTTCTCTAATGAATATAAGAACTGAGTTTGTCAAACGCCATATAGCTCTTAAAAGGCATATACTAAGGTAGACTTTAAAGTTATTTCTGTTATACCATGTTGCCTTCTGCAGTAATCAACCTAGGTAAGAATTACATTATCTATCAAGGTAATTATTACAAAGACATTGTCTAAGATAGTGTAGAAAAAAACAGAAATGCTGTTTACTATTCATATTTGCAGTATTAAAATAAGCTTGTTATTAAATAGTAATTCTGTAGCAAGTTTTATAAAGTTTGCATTTATTAATGTGAGTTGAGTTGATCTAAATGGAAGTGTCTATTATTTCCACAAAATTTCAAGATAAGAATTACTTCAGGCATATTTCTTTAGATTCATTGCCTGGCTGATAATGTTTGACAAATATACTCAAGATTTTGGGAGCTAAAGTAGACAAAGCCAGATTTTTAAAATTACTTTCACAAAGTATTACTAAAGATATTTTACCTTTATTTTTTTCCTTGAATGTTAATGGAAGAGTACAACATGACCATTTATTAACCTATAACTACAATTTGATTTTAGCAGTTCAGAAGTGAACCATGAAGGACAAAAGTTACTAAAATCACACTTACATTTTTATCATGAAATTAATTATCCCTCCTTCATATTCCCTTTATGTCGTATCCTGTGTGCTTCTGATATAGCATTAGTGGAACCCTGATTTTTATTGTAATAAAATAATTTGGAAGAAAAAAGTCTTGAGATTGTGATTCTTTCTGTGAAGTTTTTGTAAATTCCTTCTTGGAAGATTTTTAATTTAATAATTCAAGAAATCATTATTGTTTAAGATAGTATCATAAAATGTGGATTAAGAGACTAAAGTAATTATAAAAGGACAAATATAAACACACAATATAGATATTTGATCATTTTTACCACTAAAAACATTGGTTGATAATTACAATTAAGTAAAAACCATAAAATAGGAGGAAGCAAATGGGGGAAAATAAAAGTATGTATTATACATCTCTTCCAACACAGAGTGGTTCAAGAGTTACTCCTTAGGACTCTTAAAATTGGAGAACTGTAGTTTCTCATAACAAAGTTAAATTAAATAATTTATAAATTACTATAAAAATACAAGCTAACAAAATTTTATATTTGAAAGAACAGAAAATAAAAGTGTAAAATTCAGAAATCATGATAAGAGAAAAAAAACAGTCTCTTTTATTGTTCAATGGTTTATGTCTTCCCTCAGTTCTCTCAGTTTTTGCTTCATGTATTTTGGGTCTCTGTTATTCAGTACACATAAACTTACAATTTTTATGCCTTCTTGTCGAGTTGGAATATAATCATTGTTAAATATCCTTTTTGTCTTATTAAAGCTTTTATCCTAAAGTCTATTTAGTTTGATAATAGTAAAGCCACTTTAGCTGTCTTTCAGTTATGGTTTGCATGATATATCTTTTTCAATCCTTTTACTTTCAAACTCTTTGTGTCTTTAAATCTAAAGTATATCTCTTGTAAACTACATTTAGTTGCACTATGTTTTTCTTTTATCCTTTCTTCCACTCTTTGCCTTTAGAATAGTGCTTATTCCATTTCCATTTAAAGTAATTACTGATTTATAATGGGTGACAAAGGTAAACTTTTCTACATATAATAATAAGCACCTTTAGATTGAATCTTTCCATTTAATTCTCAGCAATATATCTTATGGAGGAGAAAGGTACATACAAGTTATAAGGCAAGCAAGAGTCTTTTAGATAACAAATTTGGCTCAGAAAAATAACCTCCAAAACAACTATTGAGTTGACAAAAAACTATTAGCATCAACTATTTTCAGACCTCTGGAGTCTAGTCAAATACTTATAGCATCCAGGTAAGTACTTGATTAACAAAGAGGCTGGTAAATTTTGGTGTTTCACATAGCAGCTAGCATCCTGAATACTTGGTCCTGTAGCAGGCAGCTGTAGAGATGGCAATTTGTGTTCCTGGTGCAGCTTAATGGTACCAGCGTGAGAAATAAGGACTTTATCCACAAAAATCAAGGTTGTAAGTTTTTATTTGCATGGTGGGTCAGCACAAATGGTGTCCATTCTTTCAACTATTGGTCTAAAGTGATTTTCTAAGTGACGTCTGTGGAAGAACTATAAAAAGACAGAACATCTCTCTCTTTTTATGTATTTTTTTTCCTTTTTATTATTGGATTCAGAAAATTAAGGAAATCCATGTCAGGTCATTGGCTGACTGCAGAGATAATGGAACAAAGACTTCAGTAATCACAAATGGAAAGACATGTAGTCTTTTAAAAAAATAGTTTGAAGAAGTCATTAAACAAATGGGCAACTACTGCCCCAATAAGAAATAATAGAAATTCCTGGGGAGTTGGGAGAATATGATTTAAAGAATTACCCACTCCGATATTCAAATTGCCTAGTTATCAACAAAAACTTGCAATGCATGCAAATAAACAGGAAAGTATGACTCATTCACAGAAAAAATAAAAATAAATTAAGTAGAAGCTCAGACATTGGACTTACTAGACGAAGATTTTAAATGAACTTATTAAACAAAGGTTTTAAATAATTTTAAATATTCTCAAAGAAATAAAGAAAAACATGGACAGAGAACTAAGGACAATAAGTAGAATGATGCAGTAACAAGTAGTTAATATCAATAATGACATGTAAATTATTTTTTAAAAAAATCCAATAGAATAATAGAATTTATTGGGTTGAAAATATAATAATTGAAGTTAAAATTCACTAGAGGTATAAGACATATGAAAAACAAACTCCAAAGTGGCAAAAGTAATTTCATATTTTCAATAAAAAATTTAAATGTAAATTGATTAACTCTACAATTAAAAACAGAAATTGGCAGAGTGGATTAGTAATCAAAGAGAATTGGGATGGTTATAATAATATCATTAAAATATCCCTTTAAATAAAAAATTGCTATAAGAGAAAAATAAGGACACTATATGACAATTAGAAGGTCAATTCATCAAGAATATATAACAATTACAAACATATACACACTAAACAGCCAAGCCCCAAAATACATGAAGCAAACACTGGCAGAATTGAAGGGAGAAATGGAAAGTACTAAAGTAATACAGACTTTGATACTTCACTTTAAAAAGAGCTAGAACAATAAGAAAGAAGATCAATAAGGAAATAAAAGACCAGAGCAACACTATAAACCTATTAAATCTAGCAGATATATACAGAACAGTCCACAGAACAATAGCAAAATATATATTCTTCTCTAGTGCCCATGAGACATTTTTCAGGACAGATCATATTAAGGCTATAAAAGAAATATCAATAAATTTTATAAGATTGATGTCATTTAAATAGATTTTCCTTCCACAATAGAATGACAGTAGATATCAATAATAACAAGAAACCTAGAAAATTCACAAATTTATGAAAACGAAATGACATATGCTTAAATAACCTGTGGAACAAAGAAGAAATCACTAAAGAAATTAGAAAATACTTTGAGGTGAATGAAAATGAAAACACAACATACCCAAACTTATAGAATACATTAAAGTAGTGCCCAGAGGGAATTTCACAGCTGTGAATGCCTGCATTAAAGCAGAAGTAAGATCTTACAACAGAAACCTAACATTACACTTTAAGAAACTGGAGAAAGAAGAAACTAACCCCAAAGTCAGTGGAAGGAAGGAAGTAATAAGAATCAGAGGAGAGGTAAATGAAGTAAAAGATGAAAAAAAAACAGAACCAAAAAAACAAAAACAATAGAGAAAATTAATAAAATAAATAAATCCAACATCTATGGCTAATTGATGTTTGACAAAGATGCTAAGACCACTCCATGGGAAAGAACAGTTTCTATAACAAACGATGCTGGGGTAACTGGATAACAACATTCAGAAGAATGTATCTGGATCTGTACCTCACTCCATATACAGTACAAAAATTAACATAGGATGTATTAACAACCTAAGTGTAAAAGCTAAAACTACAGAAGTATTAGAAGAAAGCACAGGGGTAAATCTTCATCACCTCAGATTTTACAATAGATTCTTAGATTTGACACACAAGCACAAAAAATAAAATAAAAATAAGTTGAACTTCGTAAAAATTAAAATCTTTCATGCATCTAAAGACATTATCAAGAAAGGGAATATACAGCTTATGGAATGGGAAAAAAATTTTACAAATCATAGATTTCATAAAGAGTTAATATCCAGAATGTATGAGAAACTCTTGCAACTCAATGACAAAAGGCAAAACAAACAAACAAAGAAAAAACAATTTAAGAATAGGGAATAGACTTGAATAGGCATCACTCCAATGTTTACATACAAATGACTGACAAACACAAGAAAAGATGTTCAACCACATTGGGCATTAAGGAAACACAAACCAAAACCACAATGGCTACAACTTCATACCTGCTAGGATGGCTATAATTAAAAACAAAACAAAACAGAAGATAACAAATGTTGGCAAGGATGTGGAGAAATAGGAACTCTTGTACATTGTTGGTGGAAATATAAATAGTATGGCTACTATGGAAAATAGTTTGGTGATTCCTCAAAAACGTAAACATGTAATTACCATGCTACCAAGCATTCTGCAACTAGAGAAATGAAAACACATTTTTACATGGAAACTTGTACATGAGTGTTTCTCGTTACATTACTAATAATAGCCCAAAAGTGGAACCACCTAAATGTCCATCAACATATGAATGGATAAACAAATTATGATACACATATAATGGAATATTACTTGGTCATAAAAAGGAATGTAGTACTGTTACATGCTGTAACTTGTGTTAACCTCGAATTATGCTAAGTGAAAGAAGCCAGATATAAAAGGTCTCATATTGCATTGTTCCTTTTACATAAAATATTCAGAATAGTCAATTCAATAAAGACAGAAAGATAATCATCAGTTGCTAGGGGATGAGGGGAGAAGGTAATGGAGAATTACTTAAAGTATACTGAGTGTTCTGGGGTGATGTAAAGTTTTGAGACTAGAGAGAGATGATGTTTGAACAACATTGTTAATACACTAAATGCCACTGAATTAGACACTTTATAATGGTTAATTGTGTGCTATGTGAATTTCACTTCAATAAAAGAAGGCATATCATCTTGTGTTATATATTTGTGTAGTCAATATTTGTAATTATTATAGTCTATTACTGCTCACTAAAAATTTCTTAATTAATTTTCTATGGAAGGAGGATGGGTAGTGAGAGGGTGTATATAAATCACCAGGAAATGAACATCATTTCAAGGGAAAACAGTCTCTACGGTTAAACATCACACTCTTTTATCCAATTATAGGGAAAAAAATCAGAGTGCTTTTTTAAAACTTGTTGCCTCAGGCCAGAAATTAACTAACTCATTTAGTATATAATTTGTGTTCTTGTTCTTTTTCTTTCTTTGGTTTGCTCTGTAGAGCTAGAAGGCAAACCACAAAGCTGGCTCACCAGCTTGAAGTGACAATCGGAGAGCCAGTGGGTATGAGAAATGACTTCTGGATTCAATCTTTGAATACCACCCACCCTCCTTATTTCCACACGGTGGTCATCACCTAGTCTTTACTTCCATGCTGGTGAAGATGTAGGGTGCGGTGAATGGAAAGAAAAAGAAGGATTGAAATTTCTCAGTTGTGGTTCTCAGAGGTACATTTTAGCTAAGTAACTTAAATTTGTTTTAGTTTAATGTTGTTCTACAGGACTTGCTATTGATTTAAGACTACAGAGGTACAAATCTTGTACCAAATCTTATGTTCTTATATTTTACAACTGATGAAAAAACAATAAAAACCTAAATTGTGTCCCGGACATATGCTATAGATATAAGTGGTGGGACACCCAGAAGAGAAAAATTTTGGCATTTGTTTTAGCAACATTAGAGCTACTGGGGTCTTCAGAGATTATCTTATTAGCATACTTTCATACCACCCAATCCTACCAGGCTTTCTGAATAGACATTTAAATTGTTCAAACTTAATAATGGATTGGGATTTTAAACACTTTTATCTAAAAATTAAAATCAATCCTGCAAATCAGTGCTTCTATTCACAGATGGCTCCAACTGTTACAGGGCATATTGGAAATGATTTGGAGGGTTTTAGTAATAATTAAAATGATGATGGCCCCATTGACATTCTGTGCATCAGATAGGAATGCTGGACCTCTTGCTATTTGTGGAATAACAAGAGCCCTAAACATTTAAGAATATTTCATCATCATGTGTGACTTTTGTAACAACCCTAGAAGATGTATATGTGTGGAAAATGTGTTTGTAACTATCTAAGTATAGCTAACCACACATTATAAATGAACACATATTATTTTTTGCAAAGTGTGATGTATATCAAAATTTCTAGGAGTAAAATTACAGGGTAAATTGAGAAAAGAGTGTATTTTATTTTGAATGAAAATTAACCAAAAGTTGTTCCCACTGAACACTGAAATAATGCCACTTATGACAGCCGAGTCACCACAACTTCTGTTCATCTTTGTAAATTGTTTTCTTTTATTTTTTTTGGAGACAGGGTCTCACTATGTTGCTCAGGCTGATCTTTAACTCCTGGCCTCAAGTGATTCCCCTGCCTTGATCTCCCAAAATGCTGGGATTATAGGCATGAGCTACAGTGCCCAGCCTGCTTTGTAAATTTGTCAATTCATGGTGGTTGCATACACAGCTGCAAGCTTTCAATTACTTCGATATGTCTTCTAATGGAGCCATGCTCCAGAATGCACAGATTTAAATATATACATAGATTTAACTGCATATTATTGGATGGCACAATTGCTTTCCTTTTATTTTTCTCTTATAATACAATTAGAGTATTACAAGTATATTGATTATGAAAATTATATGTATAAGTATGTTGCATAATTATTGAATTAATCTTCTGGATAATAAAAGGACTTTATAAATTACTTGTTAGAGAAAGAGGATATTAGGTCTGGTATCGTTGGGAAGCACTGTAGTAGACCAACTGCAGTTGCGTGTTAGTATCTTTAATAGGTCCTCCAAGCTTTTTTATGTTCTGGTACTTTCCTATCTCTCTAAATTCATCATACTCCAATCTCTCCCTCACTACAAGCTCCAGGTATACCGATCTTTTAGTTTCTCCACAGGACAAAGTCTTTACTGATTCAGATCATTCCTTCAGTTTACAATAGCCCTGCCTGCTCTCATTGCTTAGCTAACTCTCAGTTCTCTTTCGTGCCCCTAGTAAAAAGTCACTTCCTTGAGAAGCCTTTCCTGCTCTTTCACTAAAAACTATATTTTTTTATACTAGTATCTGCAATATTTTAAAGTTACACATTTATTTGATAATTTGCTTAATGCCCATATTCTCACTAAACTGTAAAGACCACGAAGTTTAGGACCACATGTTTTTGTTCATTTCTGTGTATACAAAAATTTTTATGGTGCATAGTATATAATGGTGGTTCAATAACTATGAATTAAATCAGTTATTTTCAAATGTAAACAATATGAAAGTCAAGATATGCCCTAAAATCAAATAATCAGTTTCAGGTAATTTATTTGTCAAATATTTATTAATCCTTACTATGTGATAATGAATGTTCTAAGTACTGAGAATATAGCAGTGAACAGAATAAAAATTATATTCTATTTAGTTTACAGTATAGAGGGAAAAGTAGTTAGACATATATCAATATATACCATGATATATACTATATATATAATTGCACTATATACTTTGCTAAGTAGTATATAGTATATTTAGTATAAGAATAAAATCAACATAGAGAAAAGCATTAGGGAGTGTGTTAGGTGGTGGTGAGACTTCAGATTCGGGAACCCAGTTAACCATGTTTAGGAAGTGGTATTTTAGCAGAGAGCAGAAAGAAAGGAGAACCAAGGGAAGTGAGTTAATAACACAATGGAAAATCTGAAGTGTAAAAAAAATTAGAAATGAATAGGAAAAAAATGGAAGAAATCAACATTTGATAATAAGAATTGATGTGGTATTCAGCACAAGTGAATAAATGGGATCTACAAATCTGAAGGTAATCCGTTTAGAAATTTATTGTTATTTTTTTTTTAAATAGGGCCACATTCTGTCACCCAGGCTAAAGTGTGGTGGAGCAATCATAGTTCACTCACTGCAGCTTTGAACTTCTGGACCTCAGTCTCCTGAGTAGCTGGGAGTACAGGAACACACCACCCCACCCTGCCATTTTTTAAAAAATGTTTGGGAGAGACAAGGTCTCACTATGTTGCCCAGGCTGGTCTCAAACTCCTGGCCTCAAGCAATCCTCCCCCCTTGACCTCCGAAGCGCTGGGATTACAGACATGAGCCACACTGCACACAGCTTGTTTAGAAATTTTCTGAGGACAAGCGGATTTAGGTCTAGGAAATTTCCTGGGACCAAAAAAATTTTCAAATTGTTGATTCAGATGCCTCATAAAATGCAAGTGTATAAAAGTGAAAAAAAAAAAGTTTAATTTTTCTTATGATATTCATACCTTTCTATTTTAAGGCCTTCCTCAGGTTTTTACCTGCTCCGTCTTGATCTGCTAGAATAACCTATCTCGAACTCTCCCCAGGCATCTGCTCCAAAGCATCCCACACACAATTGCATGATAGTTTAATGCTTTGCTCCAGTAGTTTCTTCTGTATTAGATACATGTTATTTGCTTCATATCTCTTCATATGGTGAACTCCTCTCTGTGTGGTCTCAATGAGCATGACAGTTATGGTGCTTCTGTCTCCCTCATTCCAATCCCACTTGTCACACTCTCAACTGAGCACTCCCAGCCAAAAAACTGGCTCAGTGGTTCCATAAGCTAAGTCAATAAAGATTCAGTCTTTCAGGCTCACAACAACCAGATTGTCTGCCATGTGGGATCCCCACAGACCACCTAAACCAACTCTATCTCTGTCCCTCTTGATTATGTGAATAAATGTTATTGAGCTATTGAGCTGTTTCAAAGATTTTTTTTGTCACTTGCATCCTAGCCCTCTAATTTTTTTCTGATTTTCTAACTTTTTTTCTAGCTTTCACCTGCTTATATAAAATATATAAAACTTATTGAAATGGTGCAGAATGTGTTGAAACAAGGGAAGTGAGACTGCAATTCTACTGTAATCTGATTTTCTTTTGCTCCTGGATGTGGTCCCAGATATATTTTCTAGAATACATTCACTCCATTGGTGTATACTTTTAAGGGACAAAGTTCAACCTCTTGAGCCATAAATTCAAACCTATCCATGATATATAGGTTTGAATTGTATATATAATATATATTATATATAATATGTATCCGTGATATATATATATAATACATATATCACAGTTAAAAGTCCTTTAACTTTTTCACAATGTAAAACTTACTGTCTAGAATTTTCATTATTTTTATGATTCAATAAAGTCATCTCTCTGCATTTTCTGCTTTCTACCTTGAAAAGCACAGATTGCAACACACCGTTCTGGGAAGGACTTGACCACTGTTGAATGAACTTAATTCATATAATAGCATCACTAGTATTGATTATAATATTGATTGTGATCATGTGTTTGAATTGGTCAATTTTATAACGTTAATGTGAACTTTCGTTCTTTTGAACCACAATGCCATGACAGTATCTAAAGGTGCTCAAGTAAGCAAAAGGTCCTGAAGAGACATTTGGAAGACATTAATATAGAAATGAAATACTTCTGGTTTAAGGAATACAAATATATATTGAAAACAACTAAAGTTTCAACTATAATAGAGGATATCAATCAACTATCAAAAGCCTACTAGGAAATTTAAAAATTTTGAACACTTTAGCTGAAAGTTCAGATTCCGTAATTTTGTACTGGAATAAATACATTTATACATAGAGAAATGACCTTTGCATTCAATTCTCTCAGAAAATATATTGGTATTTGTGCCTTACATACATCGTTACGCTAATAAAAAGTAAGCTAACAAAATAGAATAGTTACAATAATCAATTAAATTCACACATTTTCTATAAATATAAGTAGTCAATAGCTATGTAATACCTGATTTCTGAAGTAAATAACTATTTGGAAAATAATTACACAATTTTGTAATTTTATAGATTATTCCAAAGTTCAGTCACCTAAATTATCCAATATCTTCTATAGTTTTACATAAATGTATATAGTCATATATAAACATTAAAAATTAAGGAGGTGTCCAAACAAGCAAACATGGGAAGCCATAAGCCTCTCTTGATCCTCATTTTTAGAAAAGAGTGTTTTCACTGGCAATTTTTTATTTTCAAGTCTATGATCTATGTGTACCAAAAGTTTTAAGATTGCATTAAAAATCAAAGCCCATTTAGACCCCACAATAGTAGACAAAGGTAAACAATAGTAGACAAACTGTGGAGCAAAACCTACTTTTGTAGTCCTGCTAAGAAACTGCAGGCATCCCTGGCTCTCAAATATCTGCCTCATTAGTGTTAGATACTGGGTAATTGTATTACTTATGTATAGATTATCTGCTATAATTCAGAGAGGACAGGAACACAGGAGAATGTTATGGGTCACTTATTCTTGTTTAAGAAAAGAGAGAAATGAGAGCACAAATTGTCTCTAGTCATTACAAATTCATGTTTCTGAAACTTTAGATCACAAGTAACAACATTCAAAAAAATACTTGCATTTGTCTGAGAAAGTCTTTATCAACTTTTTATTTTTGAAAAATAAGATTTCTGGGTATAGTCTTGGTTGCATTTTTTTTTCTTTCAGGATTTTGACTCTATTATCCCACTCCTTTCTGATCTGTAAGATTTCTGCTAAAAATTAGCTGATAATCTTATGGTGATTATCGTGATCCCCTTGTGCCTAATAATTTGCTCTTCTCCTGCTGCTTTCAAAACTCTCTTTTTGTCTTTGACTTTGACAATTTGATTATGATGTATCCTGTTGTAGGTCTCTTTAGAGTCACATTATTTGGTGTTCTTTGAGCTTTCTGGATTTGGCTTTCTATTTTATTACCTAGGGTTAAGAAGTTTTCTGCCATTATTTCTTTGAATACTTTTTTATACCTTTCACTTTCTCGTCTCCTTCTCATACACTTATAATGTATATGTTGATATTATTCCATAAGTCTCTCACAGTAGCCTCATTCTTTTTCTGAGTTTTTTAATTTGCTCCTCAGATTGTATGATTCCACTGACCTGTCTTTGAGTTCGCTGGTCCTTTCTTCTGCCTGATATAGTCTACTGTTGAACAACTCTATTGAATTTTTCAGTTTAGTTATAGTATTTCTCATCTCTATGATTTCTGTTCAGTACTTTTTAAGTATACTTCATCTCTTTATTGAAATTCTAGATTTGTTTTTTTCTTACTTTCCTCATCTTGTTGATAATGATCATCTTTATAACCGTTATTTTTAATTCCCTGCCAGGTAATTACATATCTCCATTTCACTCAGGTCAGTTTTTGGAGATTCACTTTGTTCTTTTATTTGGAATATATTCTCCTATTTCTTTATTTTTCTTCAGTCTCTGTATCGGTTTCTATGCATTACATATGACAACTCTCTCTCTCAGTCTTGTCAGACTAGTCTTGTGTAGGAGAAGGATCTTAGTAATTTAGCCAAAGAGTTTTAGGTGCCTCTCAAATCTTTGTTTTTGTCCAGACTGCTGTCTCTGTTTTTGATCCCCCCCTGGAGCTTAGGATGTGCCATGTGTCCTGTCAGTACTATGAGACTGATAAGGTAGGAGCCAGACTCTCTAGATGTACTTGCAGAGGCTGTGGTGTTGGTTGTATGATTCAGTGCCCTCTGTCTTTATAGTGAAGCTGAACATGAGTGTTTATTTCTTACTTTGTCTGCACTACGGCTGGGGAGATGATCTGTGGCAAATGTCTGTATTCACATTCAGGCTGCAGCCTGTGATCCTGGAGAGATAGCTATTGGAACTGGGCCCATTTTATGTCCACATGTTTTTTTTTACTGTGGTCTAAAACCACTCAGGAGGGCAAAGCCCCATTCAATCTCTAAGCTAGTCGGTTAAGGAGACAGTCCTTTGGCTGGAAACTATAAAAGCGGTGGCACTTGGTGGGTGGCCAAATTCCTTCCAGGAAAAATGTGTAGGCCTGGATTTGTCACTGCGGTGAGTCAGAGGGAAGGCTCATGAACTGCTGAGCTCTGGCTCTGGCTGCTAGGGGGCTTTTGTTTCTTCACCCCGTATGTTCCCTGTTGCAAGTTCCTTAGAAGCAAGGTAATCAAGTAAACATTAGAAGTGTGTGCCGTTATCCCCTTTGGGAGAGAAAATGGAAGCCATACATTCCTGCGCCTTTTTTGCACTGTTTCAAGGGGGGTGATGAAGTGTGTGTGTGCTCATTTAAAATCACCTCCTTTTCCTGTGATCTAGAGAGATTTGCATATGTCTAGTCCTTTCTTCTCCCAGAACTAGGAAATTTAGGATAAGGTTCCTCAGGTAGAAGCTATAAAAGTTGGGGTGTTTAATATGTGGACAAACTCTTTCCAGGAGGGATTAATACACCAGAAGTTATCACTGGGGTGAGTTGGGGGAGAATGCTCAGAACATACTGATCTGCTTCTAAGGTTGCTCGAGAGCTATCATTTGTCTGCCCCTTTAACTTTCTGACACAACTTAGAGGCCAGGCTGCCAAGCAGCCAGTGCAAAAGTGTATCATAAATCCCTTTCAGGGAGAAATAAGGAACTGTGCTTTTTAAGCACCTTCTCTGCACTACTCCCGAGGGATGAAGCCCCTGGAAGTGCTTGCAGGCCTATATAAAACTACCACTTTTTTCCTGTGGTCTAGAGAGACATCTGTATGCCAGGCCTCTCTGCTCCCAGAACTAGGAGGTTTAGAATGCAGTCCTTTGGGTGGAAGCTATAAAAATTGGGGCATTCAATCTGTGGATAAACTCCTTCCAGGAAGGAGTAATAGACCTGGAATCATTGCTTGAGCAAACTGGAGGAGTAGGCTTGAGAAGTGCCAATCTGCTTCTCAAGCTGGTAAAGGGTTTATATTTGTCTGTCCCTTTAACTTCCCTATGCAAGTTAGCAGCAAGCCAGACTGCCCAGTAGCCACTGGAAGAGTGTGCCATAAAGCCCTTATGGAGACAAACAGAGAACAGTGTTTTTTAAGCCCTGTCTCTGCACCGATCCAGGGGGATGAAAGCCTTGGAAGTGCTTACACACCCATATTAAACGGCCGCTTTTTTCCCTGTCATTCAGAAAAACTTGACTGTGGCTAATCTCCTACGATCTTAGAGCTGGTAGTTAAAGCATCAAATCATGGGGAACCTTAGAGTTGGGTGGTGTATTGTGAGGTCTGAAAGTCCCTCCCCACAGGGAGAATCTGAATGTTGGGGATTCCTTTCCGTATTTTGTGGCACAGTGCCCAGAGTGTGGGTCTATGCCAGAGTGTGCCTCAGCTTTTCCTATTTATTCAGCATGGATGTTTTCTCAGTTGCAGGGTGAGAAAGAGTCTCTCAACTGGTCTCTGGCTTTTTCTCTCATAGGGAATTGATCCATGGGTAGATGTTTATTTTTTGTGTCCGTGGGCACTGGGAGAGTTAAAAGTTTCCCATTCTGCCATGTTGTTGGCGTCATTCCTGTATCAGTTTTCTATTGCTATTGGAACATATATCAAACATTTTATTGTTTAAAATAACACCCATTTTTATTCATCCTCAGTTTTGTAGGTCAGAAGTCTGGGTATAGCTTGACTCAGCTGGATGTTCTGCTTAGAATCTCACAAGCTAAAATCAAGATGCCTGCAGAATTTTGTTGTCTCCTAGAGGCTCTGGGGATAATCCACTTCCAGGCTCACTTAGGTTGATGGCAGAATTCACTTCTAGGTAGTTGTAAGACTAAGGTCCCTGTTTCCTTCGTGACTGTTATGTGGGAGTCTCTCAAAGCCACCTGTGTCTCTTGTCATGTTGTCCCCTCCATCTTCCATCTTCAAAGCCAGAAATAGCAGATCAAGTTCTCACATTTCAAATCTCTCTGACTTCTCCTCCTGCCACATATATTTAACTCTAGCTTGATAAATTTCTCAACTGTAAGTGCTCATTTGAGAAGAATGGGTCCATCTGGGTAGTCCAGAATAGGCTCCCCATCTTAAGGTCTATAAGCTTAATTACATCCGCAGAGTGCCCTTTTCTGTGTAATATAATGTACTCCCATGATCCAGCAATAGATGTGTGGACACTGTGGGGTGAGATGGGGGTTTGAACATGCTGCCAGTCACATCAACCTTTTACACCTTGATAAGGAGCTAGATGGATTGTTTCTGCTTCAACTGAGCAATCCATAAAACTCAAAGGTAAATTCGCAAACATTTGGGAGAATGTAAATAACATTCTTGATTCACAATAACAAATTAAGGTCAGATCAATCTCTAAAATAGTCAGTAAAAGAAAAACTTAATTTGAATTATAAGAATTTTATATTCTTTTTATCCCTGTGACTCAGAAAGCCAATGGAATAAAGGAAGTAGTTTGTCGATCAATCACTCTTATTAAAAAATTATTCAAACATCGGTGATGTTAGAGAGCAAAATGGTAAGTATTAGCTATTCTACTGGTCAATGGCAAATGAAGATTAAAAATGTGAGGCCCTGAAAATGGCTTTACATTTGATCATTCGAGGACTGAAACTGTACTCTGAAGCACTGATACCAATGAATTCTGGGATTGGGGTGGAGGGGAGGACATGAAGCAAAAAGGACATGTTATGACTTGAGTGGTAAAGGTCAGTGGAAGGAGTTTCATTTCTAGCTCAGTATAGTAGTAATTATTCTAGCTACAAGACTGGAAAAATGACCCCCGAATGACGGCTTTTCTGGCAATGCTAATTTTACATCATCTTACCCAGTATTCGAAGAGGAATCAGAGTAATTGGTGTGGCATGATGAATTCAAGGGACTTCCTGACCTCATTTCAATTGCAACAAATATCCCCAGTGAGACGAAACATTTCTGAAGCACTGAGGAGGTTCTGCGTGCATGAACTTAGTCTGCCAGACTTCTGTATAATGACTTGCTAAAGAAGAACTTACTGAGAATTTATTTTCTGTGTATGTTTTTATACATAAATCTACCTAGTACCTTAACCCATGGGGAAGGTAGGAAATGGCCATTCAACGAGTGTTGAAACAGAACTAAAACTGCCAATCTGCTTTTAAGTATGTGAGGGAAACCATCTGGTTGTGTCCACAAAGAGTGTTTTCTCAAGAGTAATTTAGGTGAGAACCACTAGGCAAAGTGGAAAGGATCTGTCTCCTGTTCTGTAAATGAGATGACATGTTCCTTAGATAACAGGCACACGTCTCTGCAAATGCAAAGGTAGACACATCAGGAAATATGAAATTGGTATTGGGCAGGGGGAGAGAGAATACAGATGGGTTTTATTTTTTTTAAACTTCAAATGAATAGCTAATGAATAGACAGACGAAGATGGAATTCAAAAATTGTCCAATAAACAGCTGTTACATCAGACACTTCTTCTATCACAGAAAACTTCTACCATTTCACTAAAACTCACAGGAAGATGGTTACAGAAATGTAGGCTGTAATGAAAATAAGCCACTGTATTTGTCATGTTAATGAACCATTTTAAAAGAAATGCTTTTTGTTTATAAGTAACATGATGAAAAACCCTAGAATAATGTATAGGCCATTTAAGAGAAAATTCTCAGGACTAAAATATTAGCCATTGACATACAAATTTATTTCTTCATTCAACTGATTTGTATGATTATGTTACTCTTCTGCTAAGAAATGCCTATTGGCTTCCACTTGCTTGTAATATAAATTCCAAGGTCCTAGCCTTCACTATATGCCTTCAGCGTTGTGTTTAACTATACTTTCTGACCTACCTGGTCAAACAACTATGTAGAATATCTTAAGATTCCACAAATAAGTCATTTTTGCTGTCTTTATGTATTCTATTCTGCCTGAAATGGTGTTTTAAGCCAATTGGCTTAAGATCTACATTAAAAAATTAACACCCCCATCATTACAAGGTCTTCAATACTCAAGCTGAATTAATCATTTCTATTCCTCTGCACTGTTAGCGTACTTTATTATCTCTCTTATGGATTTGGTATATATTTAAAATGAACAACCACAAAGCAAATAGAAATAGGCATTGGCTTTGGAGTCAAATAATTGTTGCTTCAAATACTGGCCCCATCTCTTATTTGCTTTATGACTTGAAAATATTGCTTTTATTCTATGTAAAGATTAATGATTATTTATAGGAACATTGAGAATATTAAATTCATTTATAAAAACCATAGTGCCTAGATGTTTGTATACACTCAATGGATGTGTTTTTCTTCAAAATTACAGCACTGTAATATGTTAACTTCTATAATTCATCTCACCTGCCTTTGACTACAAAATAAATTTACATCTAATCTTTTTTAAAACCCATGTTTTTATGGTATAAGCTCCCTACAACACTACCTAGAAATAGTCCTGTGAAATTTCTTATTCTGTTATTTTCATTTGCTTTCAAGGGGAAATGAATGAATGAATGAATAATGCATTTATTTCACACAGGTTACAAGTGCTTTAGCTACATAATTTGTGTGTATTTGAAAAGAAAGGTATTCTGGAGATCAACAGAGAGTAGACTTTGAGGAGGACAAGAATGGTCTGTTCACCATTTATCTTAAAAGGGTAGCTAGACACCCATTTGTGCACCGTGATTGGCCACAGCCAAAACATTTCCAAGCAATCGCTTTGGGAAATCTCCAGGAATCATATTTTCCTTCCCTTCATTTTGGCTTCAAACATTAAAAGCATGCAGAGGGAATATTTTATTAAATATACAAAAGATTTTTGAGACTGGCAACTTAATAGAGAAATGTAATATTTTATAAAATATAGATCAAGAGACTCTTTTGTGTTTCTCTATTATACTTCATATTTCTTTCTTTTTACTACTATCTTCATGTGATCTGGTCAAAAAAAATTCAGTAAGAATTCTCGATTAAGTTATTTAAAAAAAAAAAAGAAGACAGGAGTTAGAAGAGAAGAAAAATATAACAGTGAAATTTTACTTTAACATATTTCTAACTACTCATTCCTACCTATCCTTTTTATTTCTAGGGGACAACATCCATAATCAAGACATAATTGGATCATTCATTACCTGTCATTTTACCAATTTCCTACCCGTATTCATTTCAAACTTAGTTTGATTACAATTCACTGACATTTAACATATTGCTTAGCTAACAGTTTTCTTTATAGCATTGGCCACTCTGGGAATATCTTTCATCCTAATTATACCTTTTTATTCTCATATTTTATTCTTTAACTCAAAACTGTGACAGACAACTCATCTGTCATTTCTTATATCACAGTACAAATGTTTAATGTTTTTCTGTTTTCTTATGTCTTAATTAAACTGCCATTCCTAAATGTAATATAATTGTCCTATTAATTATCAAATAGTCTCACCACGATTGCAAATAGACCCTTACCACTTATAGTCTAATTTAATTGTATATTTTTACTTATTCTTTAGACCTTTCTTTCTTTATATCTACTCATCTATTTAGAGTCTTCTTTTCCTCCTTTCTCAATGACATCAAACACCAACGAGAACTGAAATTAGTACTTTCCCAGATATGGTACAAACATGTTGTCAAGCTTAACCTTCTGTCCTCCAGAGTTACTGACATTACTCACATCATATCTATGAAGCACCAACCCAGGAGCTGTGTAGATTTGCAAAAGAAACAGGTATCTCTACCAGTATCCCAGAAGATCTAATCATATAAGGGAAGAGCAAGAAAAAAAAAAGGAAATATTAAAAAAGATATTTAACTATTATTATTGAATAAACATAGAGATAATATAAATGGAGATAATAATGACTATATTTTCAGGGATATCATTTTAGTTCATTACTAAGTGAGGATAATAGGATAAGACTGCATTAATCCTATTTTACATAGTGATTTGGTGGAAACAAAAAGGGATTTATTTCAGGTAACTGGAGGAAGAAGAGAGGTATAATAATAAAACCGCATATTTGGTAGAAATAATGTTCATTTTCAAGAAATATAAGAAAAAGAGACCAGTGATAGGGTATACAGTTAAGAAATTTTAGGCTGGGTGTGGTGGCTCACGCCTGTAATCCTAGCACTCTGGAAGGTCGAGGCAGGAGGATTGCTTGAGGTCAGGAGTTTGAGACCAGCCTGAGCAACAGGAGACCCCGTATATACTAAAAATTGAAAAAAGTAGTTGGGCAAGGTGGCACACGCCTAGAGTCCCAGCTACTTCGGGGACCGGGGCAGGAGGACCTCTTGAGCCCAGGAATTTGAGGTTGCTGTGAAGTAGGCTGATGCCAATACACTCTAGCCCAGGTGACAGAGGAAAACTCTGTCTTTGAAAAAAAAAAAAAAAGAAATTTTGCAAACTGGTACTGGTGCATAGTAAGTGTTCATTTTTTTTTTTTTTTTCTTTTAGAGAATGAGGAGGTAGGAATTTTCAGACTTTCTCCCTTGAGGAAATCAGTCAATTGATATGTAGCTGATTGTAAAACATACTTCTCTTCCCTGAATCTATACCCCTCCTAATGTGTTTTTCCTTCCCCTCCGATCAAGAAATGGAGGGAATTTTTCCACCCCTTAAATCTCTTCTTTATTTGTGACTGGCCAGTAGAATGTGGCAGAAACAGTATCACTCTAGCTTTGAACACTTTCATTCTCCTTCTTGGAATCCTATTCAGATACAATGTTGATAAGCGCCTGCTGGATGGTTAAGAGTTGTTGGATACAGTGTCCCTATTTCCCCAATCAACAGCTAGCCAACCACCAGAAGCAGATTTTCCTGGCAAAATAGCAGCTGACCAAAGACTCATGAGTGAACATGGCTGCAATTAGAAGAATTGGCCAGCTGAGTCCAGGGAAACTGCTGATCCACATAAGAATGAGTTAAATAAATAACGTTTACACTGCTAAATCAGCTGAGAATTTAATTCAAAATAAAACGATGTTGTATAAGTTGACAAATGAAAGCGTAAAAGTTAAAATGCTGTATTTGAACAAATATGTATTGAATGACTATTCCTGTTTTAGAATTACAGTAATAAAATAAACATAAATCTCTGCCATGGTGGAGCTTGTATTATAGAGGGAGTGATACACAGTAAACAAAGAAAGCAATATTTATAATTTTCAGGTGTTGATAAAGGCTATCACAAAAACTAAACTGGGAAAGGTGAATTGGAATCACTGTAAAGAGGGAATGAGGAGGAGAGGCACTTTTAATTAAGATGATATTTTGAGGCTGAAAAAGAAAGAAAGAAAGAGACAAAGACAAGTTGTGTCCTCATCCAAAATGTGGTTTGATTTTGAGATGCTGAGATTTATTCACATGCTACATACCAAAAGAACTTGAAAGAAAGTTTGTTACTCATGCAAGGGACTCCAAGAGGAGAGAAACGTGGACATAAGAAGGCTTGGCTGGCTTGATGGACACAGAGGGAGTAGGTTAAGTATTTCTATTAATATTTGCTAGAGGATGGGACTGGTCTGCATGATGCCATAGTTCTTTTCTACTTCAAATTTCTCGAAGGCTATGAACTCCAGAGTTTTGACAGAATCCAATTTGCTTTAGTTTTAATTTTTTTTATTTTTAATTATTGTGGGTATGTAATAGTTGTATATATTTATAGGGTACATGTGATGTTTTAAATAAATAGCTACTTCCCTTCATTCATGCAAAAACTACAGGTTTTAAATATATAAATATATTCCAGAATGGTAAAAAGACAAAGATAAATAGAAGTGATTATAGAAATGTTAATATATATCTTCAAATTCAGAAGAAATATGGTTATAATGACAGAGATACAGGTGACAAAATCCATCCCTTCCTAAATAATTTTTGAATTATCTTAGAATATTAGAACTATATGTCATTTTTGTACAGGGTTTCTCAACTTTAGCACTGGACAAGTCTTTGTTGTGGGAAACTCATGTGTGTATTATAGGATCTTTAACAATATCTAGCCTCTATCAGCTAGATGTCTGTAACACCCTTTAGTTGTAAGAATCAAAAATGTCTCCAGACTTTGCTAAGTACTTCCAGGGGGCAGAAATTCCCTCAGTATAACTGGTCTGGTATAATCTTTTCTGATTTCTTATGCTTTAAACTGTTTAGCTTTAGTGTCCTTCCTCTTTGCCTATTAAAAGTGTGTTGTCATTAATCCATTGTTTTCCATTAATGTATGGAAGAATACATAAGGATGTCCTTTCAAATAATTTAATTTTATAATTTATATTTTAATTTAATTTTATATTTATAATTTAATTTATATTTATGATTTCACATAATTTAATTTAAACGAATTTTATCACTTACCAGTTAAAACCATGCTAAAGGATGCCCCAGAAATCTATGTCGAATTTGAGATCCTTATTATCAAGAATGTAGTCAAAACCCAATTTGTATATGTAAAGTCACTGGAAGACAAGCCTCAACTAAGTGAATATCCCACAACCAAATATTTAGACATATTTTGTAAAGAAAGCTTTAACAGATATTCTAGGCTGTGAAGAGATTCCCTCACCTCTCATGACAGTAAATTGCCATAAATATATTTTTCCGTTTTTATTCCAATATATGGCCTCTTTTTCTGTTATTATTTCCAGGCTTGACCTCTTCCTACTTTTCCTCCAAATCCAATATTAAATATGAGGACAGCCTAGCCTAGTCCCATATGGACTAATATAGGTCTAACCTGGAATTGCTTTGGTGTCTCACGTGCTGGTTATGGAGAATGCGTTGATGGCAACTAGAATCCTCAGTTTGTATCAAATTAATAACAAAACACAGCTTTCATATTTATCCCCTTCCATGTGGTCATTAATTTTGAAATGCTGACTTCTGGTCCTTCATGCCTGCTTCAGTTCCCAGCTTGCTTAAGAATTAAGCCACAACTTCAGCTTGGTGAGTTTAATAATCTTTACACAAATGTTTGACTCTGCCAGCTGTTTTTTTTTTTTTTTTTTTTTTTGAAGTAGAAAAGACTTCATTTGTAATATTCCTTACTTTAACTATAATGAATCACTAAGAAATATCTGCTAGTTATCTCAAATCTAAGCCATCAGAATAGTACTTAGATATTTACTGAAAAATTATTAGATTTTATATAATCCCTTGAATGTAGGTTTTTGGACAGATACTCCAATGGACCAACACTTATCTTTCCTTTACATGTCCTTTGTCTCATATGACTGGAAAAAAATTTCTCCTGGCCATCTGTAGTTCACTTATGCCCAGAGGCAAACTGGATTTTCCCTTTTTTCTTCAACTTAATACCTGGTACATCATAATGGACAAATATTAAATCAATAGTACTTGCAAAACTCTGAAGCAAATATATATAACATTTTTAATATCCTGTTAAAAAGAGACATAAAATAGTGAAAACTGTAAATAACAGTCATCCAGAAATCCCAGAAATTTTGTCAAGACTCATATTTTTTTTTAACTCTAGGTAGATTTATTAGTGGTGCATTAAAATTTTTACAGAAGGTATCATTAATCATTTCCATTCCCTCTGCAGCATTCTTTTCCGGTCCCCATTTCCATGAGGCCTGACTTCAGTTTGGGAATTCATATGGTCCTGCGGAGACTGACTCCCCTTCTGGCTACAGTGGCAGGGTTCATGGCCTCACTAAACCAAGGTTATGTCCTAAATTGTATACCCCAAAGTTCGTATGTTAAAATCCTAATGTGCAGTACTTCAGAATATGACTATATATGGAGATGGGGTCTTTAACAAGGTAATTAAGTTAAAAAGAGGTCAAATAGGTGGGCCCTAATCCAACACAGCTGACATCCGTATATGAAGAGGAGATTAGGACACAAACTCACAGACAGAGAGAAGACCATGGAAAAATGCAGAGAGAAGATGACCATCTCCAAGATGAGAAAAGAAGCCTCCAGAAGAAATTAACACTGTGGACGTCTTGACTTCTAGCCTCCATAATTGTGAGAAAATAAATTTCTATTGTTTAAGATATCCAGTCTGTGCTACCTTGTTATGGTAATCACAACAAATTAATACAGCTGGGTAGTTATCTGTCCAGGGCTGGGTAGGAGATGTAAGCAAGTCCAGAGAACACTTCAAGACTTTGGTTTAAAATATGGTGAAGAAGACATTCTCTCTTGTTTAGTGAGAAGAATAAGGATGTAATCCTAAGCACTACTGGAAGTCATTTTAGTATCACAAGAGAAGCCTCCCTTGGGATGAAACCAACCCCATAAAGGCAGAATATTAACAGTGGCTATACCAAGTCTACCTGTAGCTTTTTAAGTTATGTAAGCCAGTCAGTTATCTATGGTTGCACCATATAAAATTACTGATATTTGAGTATTTTTTATCATAGAAAGGGCAAGTTCATGTTGATCACCTAATGCATTGCTTAATCTATAACTTCTGTTTCGGTTAATAAAACTGTCTTAACTGAAGGGATGGGCACATAAAGTCTTATATCTTTGAGAAATTTTAACTTGTTAAACTGCTGCTAAAACATAAATTTCATTATAAATCAAAGTAAAAAATATGAATTATTCAAGGAATATATTGATACCAGTGGAGTCTCTGATGAAAGATTTTGAAAGGAATTCTGAGTTTGGATATAGAGATACAAAGACAATTGTAGGTAAATGTACAGGTATATATTCTTAACATAAACTTCAATTTTTTTCTTCATAGCTGATGTCTGTTTGCCATTCATTCATTCATTCAACAAAGTAAGCCTTTCCTGTGTATCAGGCACTGTGAAACACACAGGTATGGAGAAGTAAACAAAATAAAGAAAGTCCCTGGACAAAGTTGCTTATTGCCAAGTTGAGTGAAACATTAAGCAAACGATTACATACATACATAAAATTTCTTGTAGCAAATAATCTTTTTCCACTTGAAAAAGCTCTATTTAACCTAACTGTGATTCAACAAACTTAGGGTGGGCATAGTACCCTTATTCACATAGTATCCTTATTCACAATAACTCTTCACGGACAGACATGTGATCCAAGCTAGGTGTCTCAAGTCCTTCTCAAGCCTTTGCTAGAGGTAGTCAGGAGAAAGTAATGTCTTTTCTTGTGCCTTTATCTGTAATGAGGATACATGCCTAAATTTTACAGTAACCATTTTGTACACCAAACAGGGAGATCTTACTGGAGAATAAAGTCAACACAAAAGAAAGCATAGGGAGAGAACAGAGCCTTGATGGTATTTTTGAGTTTCTATCCCAATTGTTCCTGAAACAAGTTCAAACCTAGGCCATTCAATTATGTAACACAATACCTTTCCTACCATTTTTTTTTTTCTTTTTGAGTTAGGTGTATTTACTTGAATCGAAACTGTTGTTAACCAACACACCTCTTTCTTCACTTAGGAATCTGCACAACATCCTTCAAAATGCCTCCCTCCCTCTGGAAACATTTATGTTCCAACAGCATCCTACATTTAAGTCCATCGTTGAATGTGTCAATTTACAATAGTTATCTATTTCTTCTTTATTTTTTACTCTATTGGAATTTGAACTCCTTGAAGGGTACAAACTCTCATTTGCTTTAAGATGCTTAGTACATAGTATATTCTAATGTTTATTATAGGAATGAACAATAACTCAGAACATAAAATATATGATTACTGACATACCATAAAGTGAAGCATTTAAATTAAAATTTAATACAGAAATAAAAGGAAACTGACCATTGTAAAATACAAATGGTAATAAGTTTTGATTCTATAATAATAAATCTTCAAATGTGTATGCTTTTTTGTAGTTTACAAATTTCTCTGTCATGTGTATATATGTATATACACATATACATATATATATATACATACATATATATATATATTTTCCAATTTGATCCTCACAACAGCTCTGCGAAATAAGCAAGGTTGATATCTCCATTGTGTATAACTAGAAACTGAGGTTTAGAGATTAGTTGACTTATTAAAAGAAATTTCTCCAGTAAAGGAACACAGAGCACATCCAGGACAAAGACTAGATATATTGTGTATTTATAAGATATCTTTAATAGTTCAAAACTAACTGGATGATTTTGATTCTTTCTTATACTCTTAGTGTCAGTCTGATGAATAATAATTTCTAATAAATATGGGTAGCATGGTCTTCTCACAAGGGTATTTCAGAGACTCACGTATAGCTGACATGTAAAAACTCCTTTTATTTGTGGTATTTACCCATATTCTCTGATTTGCAGGGGTTGCAAGATTTCTGTAGAAAATATCTCAAATCTTGTCTACAAAGATTAGATATAAACATATCATTTAGAATGAGTCATAATGTATCCCCATGGAAATTAGATTATAGAAAGGACCACAGGATTTTTGAGAGAGAGAGAAAGAGAAAGATTGACTGAGAGAGACTCATCTCTGGGCAGTCAAGGGTTTAAATGGTGACCCATGAGAATAATTTCCAAAATATCTTATAATTTATCTCTGCTGTCCTTGGAGGTAGCCTTTATCTACATGATCCAGATGGCTCTCTAGTTCTTCCACACTTTAACTAGGTCATGAGGAAAGGGAGAAAGAGGTTAGGAAAGGTATAGGTATGCCTTGAAATTTTCATATATCACTTAGACGCACATCTCATCAGCCAAACACAACTTAAAGGGAGGCTAGGGAATGCAATCTTTATTCTGAACAGCAATAAAGTAGTGCTAATAACTGAAGACGTTGTTATGTTGAAGGTGAAAGGAAAACAGCTATTTAGGGATTATTAGCAGTCTCTTCCACAATACTGTTGTGTAGGCAGCTCAAGAAGGTTGACAGGAGCAGATTGGTGTAGGTGACATTACCATGGGTAGAAAGAACAAGGGCAGACAAAGGGCAGGAGTAGCAGCTGCAACAGAAGTCTGACAAAGGTTAGTTAGGTTCAATGTACATTATGTGTGAAACAACTTTGCCCTTACGAGGATCCAGAAAGACATTAAAGGGGAATGTCTTTCTATTTGAGGTGAGAATGAATAAGCCATAGGTTATGAATACGCACACTGTTAAAGGGGTATACTAGCTTCCACAAGACAGCGAGGCCAAGGGGTCATTTTAGACATATGTATACTAGAATTGGAATAGAATTTATCTATGTGGGTAAACAATATTCACATGTAAATATAGTCATTTTATAACTATAGATTCATATTTCAAATAGCATATTAATATGTGATGAGTAAATAGAGTAATATAAACTATATATTAAACCTAGGATACACATAGGTTTAGGGATGAAATAAAGAAAGAATTCATCTAAGTCTCATAAAAGTGAAAGAATCTCAGCAGAAATAAAATTCATTGAAGACAAAGCTTGAAGAATAGTTTTAAAAGGCTACTTTTAAAAATAGTAACCTTAAGAAAGCTCAGTGCTATGGTTTTAATATTTGTCTTCTTCAAAACTCATGTTGAAATTTAATCCTCAACATAACAGCATTGAGAGATGGAGACTTTAAGAGGTGATGGGTTCATGAGGTCTCTGCCCTCATGAGTGGATTAATCCATTCATGAATTAATGGATGAATGGGTTATCATGGGAGTGGGACTCCTGGCTTTACAATAAGAGGAAGAGAGCCCTGAGGTAGCATGCTAAGCCCCCTTACCACATGATGCCCTCTGCTGCCTCTGGACTCTACAGAGAGTCCGTCCCCACTAGCAAGAAGGCCCTCACCAGATGTGGCCCCTTGACATTGGACTTCTCAGCATCCATAACTGTAAGAAATAAATTCTTTTTCTGTTTAAATTACTCAGTTTCAGGTATTCTGTTATAAACAATGGAAAACAAACTAAGACACTCAGGGTGTAAAATTTGTAGAAGGTCAATCATTGACTGACATTCAACCCATGTATCCAGGGGAAAAGATTTGACTTGATTTTTGAGTTACATCTGGGTCTCCACTACTCAGCTAGGTTCATTATTTTTATCAGTTTCTAGAAGAGAGAAACCAGATAGAAACGAACAAACATAACTGGGTTCAGAAGTCAAAGAATTTACATAAGGCAACAAATGTATTAAATTCAACAAACTGGACTTTGTAACTAATACTGTCACATTTACATCTAAAAATTCTTCTTACAGCAAGATTCTTCACACTGTAACGAAAAATGTTTACTGTAATTTGTTAAGTGTTTGAGGTACCAAATAATTTGCCACAAAGAGATGCAGAGGAAAAGACTTTACAAGCCCCCAACTAAAATTTAAATAGCGAGAATTTGCTCAACATTTCTTAATCTATACATATACCAATGGACAAAATCAGTTAAGAAGAAGAGTTTCCCCTCTTTGAGAGTGCCCATGGGGTATTTCAAAACAGTTTCCCAGAGTTATGACAGCCAGATTGGTCTTATTTCAACAGCAAAAAAATGCTTTGGACCTTCTGCTAATAGATGTTTCCACACCACATAGAATTATAGTTAAGAGCGTATTATGGAGTCTTAACTAGCAGATTTGAATTATGGTTTCACTGCTGGACTGCAGTGTGATTTGAGGCAAGTTATTTAAAAAGTTTAGGTCTTATTTGGTTTTCAGCTTCAAAAATAGATTTTAAAAGTAAACTTCATAAGGTTGTTGAGAAGATTTAAGGAGGTGAGACAAATTAATTGAACTTTTGCTAGCCATGTTGTAAGCAATGATTATCTTCAAGAAGAGTCAATGGAGCCTGTGTCACAGGACAGAAAATGAGAACTCTGTAGCAACTTGAATGTGGATTGAAGGACTTCCACATTCTCATTTTCTTTAATTAGAAGATTCTATTGTCTTTACGGGAGTCCCTTCTAACCGGAAGTTGTCCACAGCTGCTTCTGCTCTGATTTGGAAATGTGTCCAGGAAGTCTACAGTTTTAAGTTTTGTCCCAATTTCCTCTCCTCCATGAAATTATTAAGTGTTGTATGATATTTGAGAGTTGATCTTTTTTGTTAAAAAAAGTATACTTTGATTAAGTGATTATTATCTAATTCATTGACTTGAATTAGAATTTTTCCACTTCTTCATAGGAGAGGGAAATATTTTTATACAAAAGTATTTTTAAAATAAACTGTGTTTTTACTGAGGTTTCTTCAATAAATTAGCTTCCTTTAACAATAGAAATGTATTCTCTAACTGTTCTGGAAGCTAGAAGTGGGTGCTCCCTCTGGAGGCTCCATGGGAGAATCAGTTTCTTGACTCTGCCCTTGTATTCCTATATTTGTGGCCACATCACTTTAATCTCTGCCAATGTCTTCACTCTGTCTTCTCTTCTATGTCTTAGGTATAGGGGAATCCTTGAAGTTTTTTTCCGTTTGAAGCAGCAAAAGTTAGCATCCTTGGCAAGTAAATTTGCAAATGTTTTTCTCCATGTTTAGACGGTCTTTGTTCACTAATTAGCACCAAGTGAAGTTAGGCTCCTATCTGCCCACAGAGATTGACAGATAGTGGTGCTGTCTCCTTTAGTGTTTACATTTCAAAGAGATGATTCTCAGGTCCTTAAGAGAAAAATTTCCTGGGTTGTAAAACAATGGCTAGAGGCTGGGAAAATATTTGCATACTATTCAAAGGGCAGGAGAAAGGATTTAGGAAAAGGAGGTCAGGGCCTAGAGTCAGGTAGTGGCTTGTCTAAAATTTAATCAAGCCAAAGGGAACTTTCAGGCCATTTTACTCAGACTCGAGGCATCTGACTTGCACTAATGTAAATACGTCAAACAGTTCTGAGCATCAGCAGAATTGCGATGCACAATAAATTAGCTCCGGAAAGGTTTCTGTTTTACATTCACCCAGATGTATGTACAGTTTCACACTCCTTTGTGAAAATCCCCACTTCAATAGCTGAAATTTGTTTCATAGGCTAACAACATCAGCATCGTCTGGGAATTTGTTAGAAATATTGAATCTCAGACCCCAACCCAGACCTGTGAAACAGAATCTTCATTTTAACCAGATCCTCAGGTCATTCCTGTGTATCTTACGGTTTGACAAGTACCATCAGGCGTTATTTGCCTCCTTTATATTTATCCTCATCAGACTTTTTTTATTGGTTCCAATTCCTTACGCCCTTTGCCTTAGATTTGTGAGGTCACACCTAGTAAATCTAATAAGCGACAACATTATTGTATATCAATGGGGACTAATGTATTCATGGGAACAGGAGAGCAATGGACCTCTTTTCTTGCAATTGATGTGATATTTTTCCCCTTGGGTTAAATAAAAATAAGAACTATAGCATTTCTTGTTTTTGTTCACCCCAATTAGGAAGAAAAAAAATTCAAGAAGTTTTTGATGCCTCGTGCATCTTTGGTTAGGTCATAACTTGAGTTAAAGCTTGACTTAAAAGATACCTTTGGTTTGATAATTTTAAAAAAGATCAAAAGCCAGAAATATCACATCTTTGTTTTGGCTAAAATCTGATAATAAGAGATTTGAAAGAGTTTTTTAAAGAGCTCTATAGCCACAAGTAAGCTTAATTAAAAGCCGATATTTAAGCTATATATATATATATATATATATAGTTAAGGCTTCTGTTCTGTCTCTGTAAAAATTTCTGTTCTTAAATGACTGTTAACCATATGTGCTCCCTCTGTTTTTCTATTTACTTTTGTCTGTCCAGTCTTGCTTTTGTCACCCTTGATGCCACATGAGGGGACCAAAGAAATTCCTAACAACCTGGGATCCTTTAGAGAAAACAGAAAACATACCATAGACTCCTCTTTTTGAGAAAAACCCCAAAAGTTGTAAGTAGACAGATTCCTGTCCTGTCTAAAACTTTACTCTCTTTTACATTAAATTCTTTGATCTCTTTGGTTTTTAGATACATACGTGTGTATGTTGTATATTGTGCCTACATATATGCATATGTCTATAAACATGTTCATGCATTGTCTATACATGCTACCAAATTAATTTAAAAGAGTACTCATAAATTAAATAACTAGCCCAAATACTTTTGAAGTTCACATGACTTTAGTAGTGTTTCATAAATAAAAATAATTTTAAAACTGTTGATAAAGTAAAAAAAAAAAACCCCTTCAGTATTTATTTTAGACATTTTTGCCTCAGTCCATTGGTGAAACAGGATTAGCTGTTTCTCTTAGATGTTTTGAGGTCATAAAACTGTTGCTTCTGTAGTACTTTTGATATTTGCTTAATTTATCTGTGAGTTAAAACTATAAAGGCTGACTGAAGGACTCTTGCAAAGCCTTATGAAAGTTTTACTGTGAGCTTGTCTTTAAAGAGTCTAAATTCTGGAGTCTAGACAAGTGACCATGGTGAGGCCTGGGAACAACATTCCGGTCCATCCTCCCTGGTCCAGGTTGGCCTCTTGGCCATACTGGGAGAAATTCGATCCTTCAGGCATTGTCCTGTGTCCTGGAGTCTGCCTCTGATACATAATTTAAAATGCTTATGTTCCAGGTTTTTTACTAAAAATAAGGGCTCCTAAAGGTTAATATTGTAATTAATGTATATGATTAAAACTACTAGATATGAGAGAAAAAAATTCTATATGCAAAGTGTATAAAGAAAGTAAAATGTATTTCTGGTTAACTAAAGGTTATAAAATAGCATGAGAATGTGGTTTTTATTAAAGAAAAAGTAATTTTGTCTAGTTCAGAGGATTTTAAATTAAAGTGAAAAAATAGATAAAACTGAATGGATATAAAACAATCAAGAAAAGTAAAAGACAATGGAAAAATTAGGGCACATTTTCTTACCATGTCTCTTGGCCATGTGCTCTGGGCTGATCACATATATTTGGCTCAGAATAAAACTGTTAAATTATTTTACAGAGTTTGTGTCTTTTCCTATTAACAAGTTGGTGCCCAATGTGAGGCTCAGGGGGAAAACAAGGAAACATTGCAAAAAGTTTATTAAAACTTAATTTTTGTGGTGAAAGCAGATGAGATTGAATGACTTTGCTTATAAGGTTTTATTAAAATTAACTTTAGAATTAATAATACTCTGATGCAAGGGTAAAAATTTGTTTTCCCTCTTGAACAAGATTTTCACGTAATACTAAGAGATAATAAAAGATATACGGACTACTCAGAAAGTTCACTGGGACACCCGATGCAAACTGCAAACCAGGAGAAATCTGTCAGATTGCCACTGTCTGTTCTCACTTCATTGAAGATGCTTCAAGCCCAACATCTAAAAATCTTCCCAACTGCCCGCCCTCTGGACTCAAAAATTGAGTTTATAGTTTTTTCTATTAACCTTTGTTTTTATTTTCTTTCCACAGAAATGCTTCTTATTAAATATCTGAATTGCTCAAATAATACAGAGGTCTGGCTTTGGTGGAAGCCCATCTGTAATTCACTGCCTGAAATGAGACATAACTGTTAACTTTTTAACTGGACTTGCTTATTATTGAGATCTAGAGACTGGTTTAATGGCTTACAAGACAATGCACCAACCCAAATTCTGGACTGTGAAACTTCTTGGGAAAGTTTCATACAGAGGAATGTTGGGACTCAGAAAACAGTACTCAAAAATGAAGACCTCAGAAGCAGCCTTGGAAGCAAAAGCTTTTCTCTCACTTTCTGTCACCTCTCTCAGTCCCATTCTCTCCCAAGGCTACCCCATAAAAACTAGAATCCCTTTTCCCCAAAGTGGGTCATAGAAACCAGAACTCCCTTCCCCAAAGCCAGCCATAAAACCTAAAAATATTACTCTAACTTTCCATTCACCTTTCTGTGTAAAAACTGGCCGTAAAGAAATTGTCTGGCTTACTGTGTTTGACTGTGAGTCACAAGACCCTCTCCACCATTCTAGAGAGGGCTCTGCCCCACACCTGGAAGGAAAGAATGCATGCTCAGAGCTGCCAGGAAGAATCTATACAGTCAGGCCTTACTGGGTTTCCACACATAATCTATCAGCATTAGATCATGCACTTTTTGTCCAATCATATTTCTACACTGCTCTCCATACTTTGTTAAATCTAAGCATCAAAATGGATAATTTCCCCTGTATCTTTGAGTTTTCATTCTGAAGGGTCCCATGTATAGATGTTAAAGAAATTTGTATGCCTTTTCTCCAATTAATCTGCTTTTTGCAAGTTGATTTTTCAGCAAACATTCAGAGGGCCAAGGGGAACTTCCCCCTTCACCCTTACAAGGTGAAAGTATATTTTGTACGACCATTTATACTCACATTTACTATGCAGCTTGTGTACCCCATCTGTGGGTAAAGATTATTCAGGAGTTTTGCATTTATACATTTGATAAGAATAGGTAAATAGTACAATTTCACCATGATGATGAAAACATTAAGGTATTTTTCTGCTGTTTTGGTACAGGTATATTTTTTCTTATATGCAGTTTTGAATGAAGATTTATGGTAAATTTTCTTGCATTTATTTTTATTTTTTCTTTCTTAAAATGGTAAAAAAACATCACAATATTTAACCTAGTTTGCAATAAATAATCTGATTTATTCCTTTATGTGTCAGGCCATTTTAGAAATATAAAGTCTATTTAATGTAGTAGCAAACTTTCCCATTAAGGGTTGGAAGAAGAACCAATCTTGAAGCCAAAAATCTGACTTCTAGCTCCAGCACTGCCTCTGAGCAGGTGCAGGGCCATTTTGGGACCACTCCTTCACTGTGGGACTCAGTTTTCTCACTCACAAATTGAGGAGTTCCGGGAGGAAGGTGTTCTCTAACTGGCTTCTAGATCAACAGTTCTATCTCTCCATGAATATGAATTTCCTCTTAAGTTAGAATGCTAGCCTTTACACTACAAGTGGTTTCTTTGTACTTTCCACATTTTTCTACCAGTAACTTTTTCAACTTGTGTGGCCCGAACTGAATATTGGCAGGCATTTTTGTTGATCTACGTGATGGACAGCATGCAATGTCTTGTTCAGTACTTTAAGCAATTTCCTCACACACTTCAATATTGAAGGCTTAGCTCAGGTGAATGAAATTGCTACAAAGCAATTCCACTTCTACAAAATTCCCCAAGGTATGTATACTTCAAATAATCTTACAGTTTATGATAAACAAACAAACAAAAAATGACTCAAACCAAGTGCAATATGAGGACGAAAAGTGGGTAACTGACTTGCAAAGAGAAGTGCCTCCAAGGCAGTATATCAGTTACACAGTTTGTAGTAGGTTGAATTATAGCCACCCAAAGATACCAAGACCCAATTTCTGCAATTTGTAAATGCTACTTTATTTAGAAAAAAAAAAAAAACTTTATAGATATAATTAAGTTAAGGATTTTGAGATGAGGTAATTTTCCTGGGTCATCCATGTGGGTTCTAAAATACTATTGCAATTATCCTTATAAGAGATAGGCAAAGGAAAATAGTGTCTGTATACATTCTTAAATGAGCTAATGTATTTTAAAGTGTTAGGGTGCTATCTCACATATATCAAGAATTCAATTAACTAGCAATTATAGGTATTGCTGATATTACTGATGAAACATTTGCTTTTCCAAATAAGAGCAATATCTGAGACAATTAGTTCTGCTTCTTATCCATAGAATTTCACATCAAGTAGGGACCGTTGAAGCAATACTTTAGAGGTGAGAAAATTGAGAGTCTTATGTTTGGTCACTTGCTCAATGCCAGATAACTAGTTAATAAATGGTGATCCAGTCATATGCTTACTACACAGCCTTGTATAGTGTTCCTTAATTGTATCATGACTATAATGAAAATAACTTTCAACCAAAGTCATCCTCTTCTACAAGGTTTTACTGAAAGGGATTTTTTTTTCTCCCTTAAGTAAGGGCAGTTTAGTGGAACAGCATTAGAATAAGTTCAAGCAAGAGAGCCTGGTTATAGCTCTGTCATTTGCCAAAAAAAGTCTTCTTGGAGGGAGAGTATAATGTATTTTCAATAAATTCTCAATTTTTTCAAATGTTTAAGGAGTACACTATATAAATGATTAGTAAGCACATTTTATATGATTAATGGAAAGCTACCATAAAATATTTTTAGAAGTGGTGTGAAATCACAATGTGCTATATAAATATAAATTATTATCATATCTATGACACTATGAGAGGGGGATGAAAACAAATTACTGTAAAAGGAATTTATTGGTCTAATAACCATAGGCAACATAAGAGTGCACATTCATTTGAGGAGCAGGAGGTGTTTAGCTTGTTTTCATTTTTCACTAGTATTATGAGCAATGGATAAGACTTAATTGCCACTTTAATTAAGCAACATAGCAACTTACAAGGATATTGTCAGGATTAGTGTTTGACAGCCAAAGTTGAAAAAAATGTGCCTTAATCTCCTGGAAGTCATCATGCAATATACACTGATAAGAATAAATGTATGCATTTTAAACACTTTTCTGTTCTGTGGCTCAATGCTAAAAAGATAGATTTAGCTACAACTTTTATAAGAATAGAAACTTTTTAACCTGAAATGAAGTTATTAATGCAAAAAGACATATTTAAAATTCAAAATCAGAACAAATATATATGCCGAAAGTTATAGGGTATGAGTTCTGTGCTATCTATTAGAATGCTATTATGATTATACTTTTTTTTTTTTAAAAATAGGCAATATATTTGAAAGTCACTTAGCAAGGCCCTTTTAAAATCTTGCTCTAAGTCCTGTAAATAGAATAAACAGTCCATATTTCAAGTACGGGTGCCTTAAAATCTTTTGTCAACTTAATTTTATGTGTGTTATATTTAAACTACATTTAAACTATGGTTCTTATTCATGGCTGTAATAAGAAGCCCTTACATCATTTGTTTAAAGAACAGTGGAAAGAAGAAAGAAAAACTAACTGGTCTCAACTATTTCTACACAGGATGAAAGAAGAATTTTATTTATAAAAATCCTTTGAGCAGATGGTGATTTTGGTAAAGGCACAGGCAGATTGTTTCAAAGACCCTAGAAAATGCATTTATATATTTAAAAATAACTCACTGGGTGCTGTGGGGGAGAAGGGAAAACTTCTTCACCCTTCACCCTTGAAAGTTTCACTGAAAGATCAACTCACAATAAGGCAGATGAATAAGAGAAAGAGATTATAAATTTATTTACCATGCTCACAGGGAGAATCACAGAGTGATTACACAATATCCCAATGGGGTCCAGAAGTTTATATACCCTCATTTTAGCAGGAGTGAGGGGGGAATATAGGTAAATATATCAAGGGGTAATAAATGATTACTAAGGAGGATGAATAGATACTTGGGAGAGTGAATAGGTGGGAGAAAGAGATTGATTTGTAAATGATTCTCTTTGGAAATTAAATTAACCTGAAAAATAGGTATTAAATGGATTGGGCCAGGTCTGGTTGCATTCTTGATCTTCCTTCCTGCAATGGATATTGAGGTAACAGGGAGGGGAAGGAAAGACAATTGTTTTCCTAGCTGGATGTGGATCTCAGGCAGATAAAGAAACTTTATAAGATTTGGGGGGAACCTGCTGTGTGTGGGGGAGAAGGTCTGAAAGACCTTGAGGCTTTTTTAGTCAACTAGTATGTCAAAATGCCATATTTTGGGATAAAAATATTTATAATTTCCTCAGGTACCTGTAAAGACAGTTGTGTATTCCAAAAGATCTCAACTAAGGGATTAAGTCTCATGACTTGTTTAAATTATGGCTAAAGTCTAAATGACAAGTCCCAGGTCAGGGGAGAGGAAGGCATAACAGTGAGCCAATCAATAACTTTTCCAATGTTTACACTTTAATTTCTAAGTATAAAGGTTAATAGGCTTATCATGTTTATTCCATACGAATGAGTTGAATGGAACAAATCTTTCTAACCTCAAATGTAAGAGGAGAAATAAAAATGCAATGCAGTTTAGCTAAGTTTTGGTCCCAGATGGCCTATAATGGTAGTTTAAGATTATAGGTGATAAACCCAATCTAACCTTTATCTAATTAATTAAAAGTACAGCCTTTGGTGGCTCTTTTGCAATGGATTTATTTCTGGTTTACAAACTCAGAGCACTGGCTTGTCCGATCTCTCTCATAAGGCCTCGCTCAGGAAAATGAAAAGTCCTAAGCTCCCATTCAGTCCATGTCCGAACCCTAAAACTAATGGTCTTAATTTCAAAAATGACAAGATAATGGTGGAACATAGCTAGGCTTACAATAAATTTATAGTTCAACACCGTCTTCACTGGACATGATTTCCTTCATGTCTTTCCTTGCTGTGGAATGATTTTCTTTTCCTTTCTAAATTTCTCCCTTTATGTAACTAAAACTTAAGTTTTTATTTCAGTTGTGGATAATTTTCAGATTAATATTTTATCCAAATGGAACTGCTTCTTACCAGGATTCATTAATGACTACTTAAAAGGAATGCATGCTCCGTGGAGTAGATTAATTCTTATGAGTTTCTATAGAGAATCGCTTCAGATAAATTTGGGAAGAAGTGGGAAGGAAGTATAGGGGCGAAGAGAAAATTTCCCTTTGCCCTTTGAAGGTTCAATGAAAATCACCGACAAGAAGTAGATTAATTAGAGAAAAGGCATACAGAATTTATTGTTGTGTACACAGCAGCTATCAGAATGAAGACCCGAAGATATAGGGGAAATTGTGCATTTTGATGCTTAGGTTTAACAAAGCATGGTCAGCCATGTAGAAATATGATTGGAAAAAAAAAAGGTATAATCTAATGTTAATAGACTGAGGAAGCCTAGCAAGATCTGCCTGTCTAGATTCTTCTTGGCCTCTCTGAACATGTATTCTTTCTTTCTGGATATGGAGTAGGGCCCTCTCTGGAATGTCTTATAACCTACAGCCAAACAGGGTAGGACAGATAATTTATTTATGGCCACTTTTTCCACAAAAAGGCCAATGTAAAGTTAGAGTAATATTTTTAGGTTTTATGGCTGGCTTTGGGAAAAGGGTTTCTGGTTTCCATGACTTGCCTTGGGGAAGAAGGATTCTAGTTACTGTGGCTAGCCTCGGGGGAGAATGGGACTGAGAGATGGGGACATAGGACCGGGTCAAAGAAAACTTTTGCTTCTGAGGCCATCATTTTTGGTTATTATTTTCTGAGTCCCAACAATGGTGATTTAAGCACATGTTACTTTAATCCTAGTAGGTAAATTTCATATATATGTATTTATATAAAATGTACTATATTTATAATTCATGTATATATGTGTGTATTTGTGTGTGTGTAAATTTATTTACTTAGCAACCATTTGGACCACGGTCTCCCCATGCACTTGCCAGCAATTTATGCAAGTCAACCACCAAATGTCAGCTTTCTTTGAGAGTGATAATGTATCCTCCCACAAACCTAACATTAACACCCAAAGGCCTTACTGCTTTTCTGTTTCCCTCATTCAAATAAACTTAGTAGTAAACGTTCCTAAACTAGATGATTGATAGAAAGTTGGTGATAAATAATACAGACCCTTATATAAATTATGGCCAAAGAAAAATACTCTTGGAAATTAATAGATGTACTAAGAGGTACCATATAGCCCATTGCAGTATGCTGCAAAATTTACTGTTGAATGCATGTTATAAATTTGTCACTGAACAGGGAGAAATATGGAATCAAGCCTGTGGAACTATAGGCTCCAGGATTCATTGTAAAATGAAAATTTTCAGAAACTTTTATAACAGTCTAAACAAAGTAGGAGAAATTCTATATACTTATATGAAATATATATTTCCCAACACACAAATCAAATTCTCAGAGAACATTTACAACATAGGAAGGAAGTCCTAGCACCAAATGGCTCATAAAAAGAGCCTGGCTCTTATAGGGCAAAATTTCAATATTTCAGTATAATCAGTCTTAAAATTTTCATTTTGATCTTGATTTTTTTTTTTTTTTGCTTGAAGATAGAGTTTATTAAAACTTTCACAAATCAATGTTACTGGTCATTTCCTGAGTTGAATATAATATATACAAAGAAATTGTCTAGTACTTTATTTTTATCTGTGTTATATATGAAGCTACTACCTGAAGTATATACACCAAATCTGGTACTCCTTGCTTAACAGGAAAATGAAAGAAAATTTTAAAGGGTCATAAATACCTTTCAAGTAAATTACCACCCCACACCCGCAAAGTCAAAACAATGGCAATACACTTATTGAATAAAGATATTGTGTTAGTTTTTTTTTTTATCACTGCTGTAACAATTTTTCACAAACTAGTGACTTTAAACAACACAAATTATTATCTTACAGTCCTGTGGGTCAGTTCAACACAGCCGTCACTGGGCTGAGATCGAGGCAGGACTGCATTCTTTCTGGAGGCTTTAGGAGAAAATCATTTCCTTGCATTTTCTAGCTTCTAGAGACCTCTTGCATTCCTTTACTGGTGGTCTCTTCCTCTAGCTTCAAATCCAACAATGGCAGGTTAAATTCTTCTCACATGGCATCATTCTGACCTAACTTCTGTCTCAGGCTTCCACTTCAGAAACTCTTGTGATTATATTGGGCTCACCTGGATAATCCCAGATACTCTTCCTACTTTATGGTCAATTTATTAGAAAATTTAATCCCTTCTCCAACCTATCCTCTGCTTGACCACAGAACATAACATATTTGTGTGTTCCAGGATCAGGATAAGGATATTTTTGGAAGGCCATGATTCTGTCTATCGCAGATATACACAGAAATTCACAATTCACAGTTTCATTTACAGACACAACATTCTTCAAAAGCATCAAAATTTGCATACTCAATTCTAATCATAAATACAGACTAAAAAATCATAAAATCTTGAAAAGAAAAAGCTGCAGTTTACTACTCTTTATTTAGGTAGTCACTTTACTTTCCCATTCCTTGAAGGTTTATTAACAAAACAAAACAAAAATGAGAGTGGGAGGGTGCTATTACAAAACAAAAAGAAGTATATGTGGCTAAAAAATTATAGAGGATGTAGAAAAAATGGCAATCTACAATTTTCCTGAAGTGCATATTGCTTTTACAAATCCCTAAGGCCTGAGGATTTATTCATTCTATCCTTCCCTGGTTCTATTCCAAAATCCGCAGAGTTCTATCCCCTTATCACTTTTTAGCTGCTGCTGCTCTTCCCTATGTGTGCCAAGCTGGGAGATCAGAGGTCTAGGTCTTAAATAAATACAGAATAAATCAGCTACTTTTCTTAGAGTGCCCTGGAGTCAAATACGTTTTAAAAAAATATAATTATGAAATAGCATGCTGAATTGATGTATTTCATATATTATACCTCTTACTTCTCTTTCCAGTAATAATGTCATGTCTAAATATGCTGAGAACATCTGCTTACTCTCTTTCCAAAATAGATTCTCCAAAGTCTCAATATTTAAGACTAAGTCTATCTGGTTAAAAAGGTAAGGCAAGGAATATTTACATATATCATGTTGCTTAACTCTTTTCTATTTGCAAATATCGTTTTAGAAATACCGTAAAGGTCTTCATCATCCCCTATGCCTAGACAGAGTTAAATACAACAATTTAATCCAAGTAAAGAGAACTCTATTTCACTTGTTAAAACAGAAAAGAATTTTCAGTTTTCTCCCTTGATGTTTTGCAATATGGTGCTGAGTAAGACAGCACGAATTTCACAGAATCTCAAAATGGAGTTTCAGGTGGGTCTTTGGAAAGCAGAATCAGACTCACGGTCTGGCACTTACTATATTTACATCAAAGACAAGTAAATGAGACCCTTCGTTCTTTAAAAAAAAAAAAAATCTATCCATCCATTCATCCACCCACTCACCCATCACCTCTTCTCATCTCTGTCTATTTATCTATCAATCATCAACCTTTGGTAAGTTTTTCTACATTCCCCACAACTTCTAAAAATTAAGAAGTCCACAGTCTCTAATCCAAACTGTAAATACATTTTACAATTCTATCATTGCAAAGATTAATTTAATTATCATTGGTGCATTCAATATACTCATTTTGCTTACCTAGTTGCCAGGTTAGTTAAATTTTACTGCTCTTCTTACTAGTCCAGAAGTAGTACCATGTGAGACAAATGTGTAGGAGGAAATTGTCTCTGTTTTTACCAGTTTCACTGATGATCCAAGAGTTGTAATAACTGTGAACAAGAAAAAGGTCCATTTAAAGTGTGCAGACAAATTTCAAGTATCTACAGTCAATGAAATAACTATATAAATAGCACCTTTTTATCATCCCTTGGTGAGTTGCTGAATCATATCTGCTTTAGATACTAAAACAAATAAGTTTTACTAATTCTAACAAAATGTGAACTGCAGTCTATTCTATCCATGAAATAGCAGATCTGACAGCTTTGTGCCTATTAAAAGATGAATGCTGCTTATTCTCAAAACAAAAGATATAGTCAAACTTTAA